>KK115380.1:61206-262487 GCA_000611955.2 Stegodyphus mimosarum | reverse complement strand
TTGATTGTGGCCACAACAAGCTGAAATAAAAAATGAAGATTTAATATGCCTTCGCCTCCAATTTCCTATTCGTTATGGATCAACACTGCTACGACGTTAAAATTCCTCCTGGTCATTACTTCAGACTTTTTTTTATTATTATTACAATGTTATTACATATATATATCTATTACACTCAATATGTTACTTACTTATATATCTGTAGTTTCTTGAGAAATGTTCTTTTTCTTTTGTTTCATAACTAATATTATAGAGTAATGAAACATTGTTATAATATGCGTTTCGTGAGTAAAAAAAGAAATAATTACATCGAGACGTGATTCCAAACCAGAAACACGCACGGAATAACATTTTACAATGCATAATACAAAAGGAACTCCGTCATAAAATTAACCAGCTCACGGAGAAGAACTAAGTTTAAAAAGTCTTTAATCTCAATGCTTTCAGATGGAAAAAATATTTCTACATCAGTAAAAAGCCTAAAGGGTTATAACAATAAACTATGAACCTCGAGAGAGAGAAAAATATTAATTATTTTCTATGTATGTTCCAACTTCTCATTCACTGTAGCTAAAAATTCCATTATCGTTATTCTTTACATTTATTAATTATCTGAATAAGGAAAATGAAGAATGTTAAAAAAACATAGCGCGGCATATTGCAAGTGTCCTGTGCATTTGACCAAAATGGAGAGCAGACATTTCAAATAACATATATTTTTGGATAATCCACGATTAATATTCTTTTCATACAAATCCAGATGACTCATTTATAGTTATTTTCGACCGTTAATGTTCTTTAGAATGTATTGAAATGTTAATTTAGAATTCATTGAAATGATTCAATGTTATTATATTCGAATTTGTATCTTGATCGGAATATAATCCGGGGTTTTTAAATGAAATAAGGAATTATTCCCCTTTTCTGTGCGATATATAACTGACACCATGTCCAGCTGGTAATTGAAAATTCCGTGGTTCGAATTCCAACGAGACTCTCGGTATCTTCTGCTCCGAAAAATCTAATAGTTCGAAATTAATTGTAAGGTTGACCAATTTATTAATTTATAGAAGGGGGTCCATACTACAAAAGCTCATCAATGCTCTCAGCAGAAGCGGGTATTTTCACATAAAATAAGGCCATTTTCTGGATTTTAGTCAGTAATATCGCTAATCATCTTCCTATCATGAATATCTTCATAACAGACTTGCCAAATTTTAAAGCTTTTGTTGATGGAGTTTGGAGCTTTCATTTTAATTTAATTTATATTCATTAATGCCAACTGTCATGCGGGCAAAAAGGTTGTATAACTTAGAAGAAACGAACTTAGAAAAAATAACTTACCAAAAAGTGAAATTCGCTTTTAATAAAACATCCTGAATTGCTTTTCTTAAAATAAAAAATCTTGTTTGATACCACTAAATTTTAATGGCATAATTCATCAATAAACGTTTTTGAAAATTAGCTTTGGACACAATTTGGATTTAGAATTTTAAAACAATTAAACTTATTCTTAAATTATTTGTTTTTATTTGATTACGGAAAAACTATCTAAGAGAAAAAACACCTTCGTGGATTACTGTCTAAGAAAAACTGGCTAATATCTAGGTTATACATGGGGAAAACCATAAAAACGCCCAAGCCGCTAGACCGTTCGCATGAATTTATTAAAATACATATACCTCGTTTATTACATACATTTAATTTCTATTCAAAATATTTATATTAAAGTTATCTGCAGATATTTGGTTATTCAAATACTGTTTGCATTTTTTCCTAGTTACAATAAGGCTACCATCCTAAAAGAACAAAATTAATGAGTAATTTTACGGTTCAGTTTTAGCTTCTGAAGAAACTTAAATATTTGTTCACTGAAACAAAATAAAAGTAAACCTTTCGCTAAACTCTTTTTGCCATCATCAAAAAAACTATATACCTGATACTTTTCAGCTCGTAAAACTTCATTTATTCTTTTTCTTTAATTAAGAAATCCAAAGTAACCATTAATAGCTTTTTTAAGAATGTGTGAGTGGCAGGAGAGCGAATTAAACTATTGAAAGTATAGATAATACCATTATAGTCTTAATGGAAATTTTTTGTTAATTTACGTGTAAAAGAACAGATTAAATTAACGTAATGAATATAAATTAAGAAAGAGCGAAAAAAATGCAATTGCCCTTTTTTGTAATATCAAAGCATACGTTCCAAATAATAAAATGCGCCCTCTTTTTCTGCTTTTACGAAAACAACACATACATGGCATTATTTATTCTACAAATAAGAATAGTTCTTTACAGATAAAGCAATCAAAGTGTCAAAAGACAGTCTTGAAGACATTAGCGACCTATCGTTACTTATTCTTAAACGAAATGCCGTCATCAAATCAGTTTCCGCAAATTAATGGTAAATGAAATAATGATTTCTAGTCATTTGCGATTAAATTGTAGAATCTTTCAGCTACTGAAGTAATTAAAGCGAATTTAAAATTTTCTGAAATAAGCAAATTAAGGATTTTCGATCCCCCTTCAAAGAATATTTTGTGTCAATAAGATTATTGCACATTCTATTTAGTACATATACTTTGCATTGTAAACTTTAGTACAGACATACTAAAGTATTATACTGAATTTAGTATAGATACTTTGCAATTTGAAATTTAGTATAGATATACTTTTATATGGCATTATTATTTTATATAGATATACTAAAGTATTATACTGCATTTAGTGTAGATACTTTTATTGCCCGTGACCATACTATATCTCATTACAAATAATAAAATGCCTTTATCTTTAGCTACTAATACATTGCGTTTTTTGTTAGAGATAATATTCGAATTCAATTCATGCCGATTGTACACTGAACAAAAAAAGGGGGCGGATAGTTCTGTATCTCCTGTTCTACTGGGCCGACTGACAAAACTCAAATTGCGTTTCTCATGTCTTGAAACCGCGACTTAAGACATATATTAAATTTATATATAACCATCATTCTAACATAGGTATTTTGACTTAAAATTGGACTTTTTCTGAAATCACATACAAATATTTTTCCATATTTCTATTCTACGACTCAAATTATGCGAAACTACGAAATTTTGTAAAAATTCACACAAGTAGTTTTTAAAAAATTAGCTCTCAAAATTTTGGCTCCTCAATGTTAGTTGAATTTCATATATATTTATTAATATCTCTGTGCTTATTAAACTTACTTGGTTCCTTCTTTCACATTTCGAAATTTAGGTTCATTCCAAATAAAATTCGTCCATTTTTTATGATTACAATTTATATTATTAAATAAGTTTTATAAATTTTTCGAAAACCATTTTAAATTATAATCTAAAAAATTGTTACCATCATCCTACAGCAAATGTGCTTCTAAGCACACCTGCAAAAAGTTAGAGTTTTGTTATTCAAAATTTCCTAAGATATACATAAGTTTAGCTATTTGCGCTCTTTAAAATTTGGCATATTTCTTAAAAGCGATAGTAGCACAAATGCGGTATACGCACTTTGTTAAAATTATTGAAAAGTATGAACAATAACTTTTTTTCGGCTCGTCTGCAAGGAAACAAAGAAAAGGAAATACGTTGCTATAAAATTAACAAGTTCGCCAAGTAAAATATTCTTGGTGAAAACTGAAAAAAATATGTCAACATAAATTTTTGAATTTCTCCGTAAATTGCGCACCAGATTTTACAAAATTTAATATTTAGGCATAATGTGAGTCGTAGAATCGAAAGATGGAAAACATCGGCATGTCAAATCAGAGAAAGTCCGATTTTGTGTCAAAATACCTATGTTAGAATGCTGGTTATTATAAATCTAATATATATCATAAGTCGCGCTTTCGTGACATGAAAAACGCAATCTGAATTTCGCCAATCATTCCAGTAGAACGGGAGATATAGAACTGCTTCTGTTTATTTCCTTGTACGAAGTAAAAAAGAAGTAGTGTAATCGCGAAAAATTTTGGGTATCATATTTTAACGAAAACATCCATTTTGACCGCTATCAAATGCAATTTAACGATATTTTGCGTAATATCTAAACGTAAGGACAGAATAAAGGAATCTTTTTCCCCAAAAAAATTATAAAACTGATTTGAAACGGATTCTGAAGAGATTTTTGGATGGTGTCTGTGGCGAGATACATATTTCATGGCGAGATACATTCATACACACGTACGTACGTATGTATGTATGTATCTCGCATAACTCAAAAACGAGTAGCCTCAGAACGCTAACATTTTGTATATAGGACTACTACAATATGTAGATTTGCATCTCGCATTTTGGTTGCAATCGGCCGCACCAAAAGTATATAAATATATATCCACTCTGTTACTCGGCTTAAAGAGCTCAGTTTCTTTATTCTTATATATTTCTAAATTATGCATTTTTTGCTTTAAAAATGATTGAATTGTTTTGTTCTTAGCTTTCAGTTAAGATTTTTATGCCTTTATTTACCCTGCATACAATGATTATGGAATCATTAACAATTTAAAAGATTTTTTAAGTGCGGCCAAGACTAATTTTTGGTTATGATAGCGTCCATATACGTTTACATTTAAAACTTAGCAGAATAGTAGATTTGTTGCCAATCTAGACAAACTAAGCTTCCAACAACAAATTAACGTCTTCTTTTATTATTGCAAATTAAATTATGCATAATTCTTTCTGGAAATATCCTTTAGGTTTTTATGTACAAGCTGCAATTTTAACTGTAAAAATTGTTTTAACTGCATTTGGTGTTTTATGTTTTTCTATACTTTTCAATTTTTAATGAAAATATTTTGAATTTTTATGCATTTTTGCCTTACCGCGAAGTGAGAACTGAATTAATTAGTAGCGCATGCGTATTAGGTAAGCGACACTGAATCGTCTGTGAAAAACTGTTTCTTTTTTATTTGTTCAATTTCTTTTATACATCGCTTTAGATTTATTATAGTATTTGAATAGAGCTTGTGGTAATTTGCTAAAATGTTTGCGCACTCTGAATTAAAAAATTAATGAGTTTAACGCTGTTAAGTGAACCTAGCGCCGAAGTGTGGCGATGGTAAATAAATATAGTGAACTTTAAAAAGTGCATATATTCTGTTGTGGTTTATGCTCTATTGACAAAGTAAATTTAATTCAAATTTCGTTAACTCTTAATTGAATAGGTTTAAACGAAATGTAGGAAAATTACATATAATTTAATATTCCGTAAAGGAAGTCATGTGGTGTACACATCAGTTTTTTTTTAGTCCGAAGGGGCTTTGTTCCTGAAGGACTATTGTTTTCGTTTTGCGGTTTTGCGTCGGAAACATTAAAAGTCTGAATTACTTTTCAAGGCCACCAAATCTTGCAGCGTTGTATTATATTTGAAGAAATTAAATAATGAAGAATCTGCATAAATGTATATAAATTTCTCCAAATGTGATAAAACAACGGTACCTAGAGCCATCCAGTTTTGAATAACGTACGTTTCCACCCGAATATGCGCATCTGGAAGCCCAAATTTGGAATTTGGAAGTGGTTTTATTATCTATTTCATATTTTGTAAAACTTTTAACGAATTTTTGATGAAAAAACTCAAACGATTTAAAAGCGAGCAATGGCAACACTCTACGGGGACGGAAAAACCTTTTTATCTAATGCGCGCGGAACTGTGTATCGGAAATTCTAATGATACACTCATTGTAAAATTATTTTGCGGTATTACTTTTGAACTGAATTTCATGGTTTAAGTGCAAAGAACATCATACTTAATAAATAAAGGTAACACACAAAATGTTAAAAAACGCCTCTTTGGAAATTTAAAATTTGAAAATTTTCAGATTTTTTTTTATTTCCGCAGCGTACATATCAATGCCTTCATCCTATTACTTATGATTACTCGTATTCCTTACATTTTTTACACTTAAAATACATCTGGCAGAATGTACTGATCTGCTAGAGAGACATTACATATTTTATATCCAAAGTCAACACACTACTAAAATGAGCCCTAGTATAGTAAATAAAATTGTGTCTTATTGCGAAAGTAAGGCAAATATAAACTTTAGAAGAACGAAAATGCAGGATAAAAGTAGCGTTCTTATGCAATTAGAAAAACTAAAATAAATAAATTAATTAATTGGCAAAAATAAAAAAAACAGAATTAAATAAGTAAATGTATAAATAATAAAATAAAATATATATATATAAATAAAACAAAAAAAAATCTGAAAAGCTTCCTATTTTAACCGTTGCCCAAAGGGGCTCTTTCAAAGTTTAATATGATTTATCAGCAGACGTTATTAATAGAGATGGCCCAGTTGAAAGAGGGAAACATGTTTTTAAAATGAATATGCATTTAGACTAACATAGGAATGTTATACATCTTCTGTACGTTTGAAAGGCAAAATATATATATATGAAGTCATTCATCTCAGTTTACGCGGAACTACAACTCGCAACAACAATAAGTAAGCAACTGCGCGTAGATGCTCTCTCTTCGACTTTAAATTGATTTCAGTCGGCCGCCAAGATATTTCTAATACTTTCTCCTTCTCGAAATTAATGGAAAGCAATACGAGTGTGGAATTAACGTTAGAGCTAACAAAGTGGTCAGTTACATTTATTCAGTTTCAATAAATATTACGATGATACAGGGACCCGACCAAAACGTCGCCAAATGGTGATCAAAGTTGGCGAATTTTGGCGATTTTCCGCCAAATTACGGAGATACCCATTTACTCAATGTTAAATGTGCTTGCTCTGTATTCTTAATTTTCCGGCAGAGCTTTCTTTTAAAAATTGTTTCGCGTTATTACATTACACAGAAAAATACAACAATTTTACTTATAACTGTACTAAAATTACCTTCCTAATTACAAGTTTTGGTAACAATATTTTTGCCATGACACGTGAAATTTATATTTCAGAAATTAACAGGTTACACTACTATAGAACTGATCTTAAGTTGTTGCTAACCAACTGTCTTCCCTACGGTATTCATAGGTATTGTTAAGCGAACAAAATTTCTTTTTATCAGGTTGTAGAGACATTAGATTATTTTGAAGCAGAAATCACTAGAAATGAGCAATGCTCTCGCCGGGACTGGAACCACGGACCTCTCGAATACGCGCCGTCTGTGCTGACCACTTCAGCCCGAAGGCATGCTAAGAAGACGGGAGACATACCTTATATACTGCCCCTTTTAAAGGATGACTGGGATTAGGGGACCCAATCGCCAAATCCTGATGGTGAAGAGTCATCATTCACCACCTCGGGCGCCACTGCAGAGACATTAGGTTGTTTTGAAGCAGAAGTCATGAAAAAAAAGCAATGCCCTCTCCGAGACTCACCCCAAAGGCATCCTAAGAAGGCGGGAGTAATACCTTATACGTTTCATGATAGTGCTTTTCGAAAAAATGTTCCTCGTTATTATATAAATGCCGTTGAACAGTACATTTCGGTTTGCACGTAAATTCATGAGTAACACAAATACGGTGTCCTTTTAAAATTAGGCAAGAGAATAGCCTTACAACACATAATGTTGAATGTGAAGAAAATCCCAGAAAGCCCAAGCAGCCAGACACTTCAGTCACCGAGAATGAAACTGGAGCCAAAGTACCGTTAATTGTTCAACCATACTGGTGGGCTCGAAAAGAATGATTGAAGTTCCGTCCGAATTTTTTCAAGATTATTGCTAATCTGCGATTGTAATTTAGTATACTTTATGAATGACTTAAATTTAAAGTTTAAAGAAAAAAAAGGTTTATGCATTAAGATACAAAGAAATTGGACCTGCTCTTCAAAATGCGTAGAAAACTTTTTAAAAAATAAATGCCACTCTATGGTCGAATTTTGGATAGTTTTGTAGCTGATGTGCTTCACTATATTTGTCATTTGTTAATGCAAAGTTATTAATGACATGTGACAGATTACTTTGGTAGGATGGTATAAGGCTGATATTTAGCACAAATTCGGTATTTTTTGAGAGTGTCAGCGAAATTATTTTTCTATAAATCTTTTCTATATCTTCTATAAATCTTTCTCATACAGAAGAGTGCGAATGATATTTTAGCATTTTTGCGGATTCTGCAAATTTTATTGTTTATGTTAAAAAGAATATGAGCAGTATAATAATATTTAATAATATGAAATTTAATTTATGTGTATAAATTATCGCAAAATTTACAAAAATTAAAACGCTCCCAGCTCTCTTTCTATTTTTGAATAGAAATTGATGATATCTTTGTCTTTCGTCTAGCAAGATTCTGTTTGTGATTCTCCTCTGCAGCGTGGTCATTTGGACCTTGTGTAGGCTTTCCCTCGTCAAGGGGATTGGAAACAACAAATATCTGTCTTTTAAAAAAAGAAACAAAGCACCACAGAAACAATTATATATCACTTACCACTTCGCATTTAAATATTATTCATTGGATATGCAAATAAGTATTTGCTGGCTGTTATTACAGTTAAACTAATTTTTGAAAGTTCTCCGTGTGAATTTTCTTTCTTTCTCTCTCTCTCCCACGAGCACGCGATAACATGATTGCAATCAGTTAACACATAAATTATGAGTTGCTAGAAATGAAAGTGACCAAAAGATTGTTATTCCATTTGTTTCCATGTCGAGTTCTAACGATTTAAGAAACCTGTGATTAATGAAACATGAGTTTGCTTAGGAAGAGCTTTGGTAAAGGCAACGACTGTAGCTTTAAGCATGAAACACGCAAAAAATCGTGAGAATGACGAAAATATGATACAATAAATCACAGCCAAGAAAGAGAAAAGAAAAAATGCATTCATCTTCCAAAGAAAACTACCATCGTTACACCCATATATATGTTATTTTTCCCCCAACTTTTTTATATTGCTGTGTATCTATATTATTGCTCCCGTCCCTTGACGGAAACGGGATGAGGCTTATATATATATGCATTCGACCTATGCACCCCTGAATACGATAAGGCCAAGAATAAAGATTCTGTTTAAGTTAAAAGCTCCATCATTAGTTAAATCAATCTTTACGGTTTTATATAAAACATCGATTACATTCATTAGTGCCTTGAAAAGCATAAAATTGCGCAGAAAGTTTATAACTGAAGCTTCGACGACTGGAGGTACATATACAGTGCGTATACTGTATTTAGGTCTAATGAATCTGTCATATAATTTCTTCCGCACTGCAGGAAGAATTCAGTACGATGCGCTTACAACAAAAGCGCATCATCATCTCTGCTTACTTTTTCAGAGCGAATAATCATAGGGAAGTGGGCATATAAGCGTGTCTGAGCTGCTGATTGACAACATTCATTAGATTCTTTACGCATTTAAAAGGCTGTAAAGCAGTAAAAATGTTTCAGAATACTGAACAAGATCAGTTACGTGATCGTTTTCCTTCCCCCCTCTCGAACCCACATGTTTCTGCGTATTCTAATTCAGCACCTTAGTTAAACTTTACAGATCTTTTTCCGACTCCTTTCAGGGTATGACACTCAATTTCAGCTATATAAAATCGATGATAATAATAATAATCACACCTTAAAATGAAACATATGCAGTAAAAAAGATAAAAGAAGCAGTAGTTTACGTAACAGCATATGATAAAATACAACTTACAAATCTTTAACTTAATTATTATTTTTTTTCTTGTGTTTATCTTATAATCTTAAAAAAAAGATGTTAATACTGCATAACATCAGATAGATAAAAAGAGAATAAACAGAAAAACAGGAATTCTTCCCGTTTATTTCCACTTTATAATATATATATATATATATATATAAGATTTCTAAAAATATTAGGTATATATCTTGATTCCAATTCGGCAAACATACTAACATAAGAAGCACAATCTTTCTTCTGTCTCTGGTTACACATTAAAACTGTTTCTTCAGTATCATCCAAAATATATCCTAAATAGATTTTTTTGTGAATTAATCCACACTGTGCATGCCTGCATAAATTGTGTGAACCAACAATAACTGGTTTTATTTACAAAAGGATTTTATATTATAATAAGATTTTATTTTAACAGAAGCGTTTTCAACATTTTAAACATTACTGCTTTGCACTGCATCACTGAGGCTAAGGAAGTATTGTTGAAATTTTGCAGCTAAAGAATGCTATGAGCTTGAATCATTGAAAGTCCTTCAGCTAAAATAAAATCCATGCTAATTAGCATCGATTTTCTTAGAGTCAGTTTTATATGCGATGCTGTTCTTTTCTGCTGTTTAAGCATATTTAAACACCCTGAGTGTATCATGACCCAAAAAAGGATCATGGCCGCCTTTACTGATCATGATACTTTTTTGGTCTGTTGGCATACATTAGTTTATAACATACAATATTTTGCTTTCTTTTCTTTAATTATGTAAAAATCATCTTAATGTTGGTTTGGTTTATCTAATTATGGCAAAATACTCAAGACATGTGTGCTTAAGGGTAGGCATGGCTAACTGGCTCGTATACATGTTACACATGGAGAAAAACACGGAAAGGCGAAGCAGCCAGCCCGTATCATCTTAATGAATGGAAGTTTATGAAAACAGAGAGTAAAATATTTAATTATATAAATTTAGCTATTAAATGCAGTTTCAATACAGGTTTCCATGAGCAGATTCAAAAACACGTACCACTGAAAGGGTTAAAAAAAGGAAAAAATTTTAAACAAATATCAACTGAACTCGTAATAAGTCTGAGAATGTTTGTTGGAAAATGACTAATTGGAGTGATGCTAAATAAATTCATCAGATACTTTTAGTTCCATTGTTTATTTGAATGAAGTATATCATTATCGATAGCCTTAAATGATTTTAGTCAGCGTTTGTACTGTAATATTGTGATATTAAGTCGTGACGCTTTTTGCAACGTTTCCAGGTTACAGAAATAGAAACATCGTATCATACTTATACCGAGATAACATCACTCACGCGATTACCCATCCAAATGATTGTCAACATCTATTTATCGATAACATACTCAGTAACGTCTGCTTTATATGCTTTTTCAGATATTCAAGCAGCGGGTTCGAGCATTTTTGTGTCTTGTATTTCAGGATGAAAAAAATATTTTAAGAATATTAAAATGCTTAAAGAAGAAATGCAGATATTTGTAAAGGCTTAAGAGGTCGAAAATGTGAATAAAATCGGATTGGTTAGGATAAAAATATGCTGCAGCTTCAATTCCAACAAAACATTTTTTGTCAAATCCTACAGAAAATATTCGCTCTGTAAAATCTCTTGAGGAAACAAGGAGAAAGCACACGTGCGTCTAAGATGTTTTCATTAAATGAGATTTAGAGCGAAATATTTTTACAGATCGTATAAAGCAGACGAGTGGATTGAAAATGCTAATGATTTGTATGAATCGCAGGTTCTCGTAAAACTTCAATTTATTTTTAACTCTAAGACCAGAATGTTGCTATTTTATATGTACTATTCGGGCGCTTTTAAGCGCCTTTCTATTTATTTTGGGAATTGTGAGCAGATTTAATAATTCACCATCAGACTTTGTATCAAGTAAAACCCAGAAAGTTAAGTTCACGTCAAATTTAACAGAAAATAGCATATTTCAAATAATTAAATTACTTATTTTAAATATTAATTAAAGACACTGTACAATATTAATTAATTAAATATTTAAATAACTTTCTTACTTAGAATTAGCTATTAAACTAAAATAACTACAGCAGCTTCTGCAATATAATCTGAATAGCAGACTTCATTAAACATCGGATCGTCTCAGAGGACTCCCATAAAAGAAAACTACGAGTAGAAGTTTAGAAACTTCGTAAAATTTTATAAGGTATTTTTTATTTCAAGAAAATAGACATGTGTTTAAAGCTACAAAACGTTGTCAATTCGCTTTATTTTCTGCTCTTTGTGATGGAATGGACTAACTATATGAGAATTTCGTAGTTTTTCTATTCGCATGTTAACACGAGCATGTTTTTCTTAGAAATTCCTTAACAGCGACAAAATCCTTCTATCAAAAGACAGCCCTAATTAGCTTTGCCCTAATTAAATTCCGTACTTAGTTATTAGCACAACCACCTTGCGGCAATTCGACAATTTGTTAGAGACGAAAAAGTCAAAATTACTTATCGGGTCGGTGGTTTTCACGCTTTTTCTTATAAAGATTCCCAAACTATCGACATTTATTTTGCTCTGTTCTTCTGAAATACAGAGTAATCTGATTCCTCTTAAAAAAATACCACAGAATCGCAAGCACTCGGCGTCGTCCAATCCCCGCCAACAGCGGCTATCCAGGAAGCGCATATCCTTGTTTTTCCCTTTAAAGGAAAATTTTCAGTACAATTTTGTATTCCTGCAGAAATTTTACCACAGCTTCTTCCATTGCTGGCAAATAACAAGCTCATATTTTAAAGCTAAGGCAAAAAATATCACGGTTTGTTTATAATAATAGTTGGAATTTGGTATGCAACGAAAACGAAAGCATACGAACTTCGAAATTGCTTAAAACTTAATTAATTAAAGGACTGAAATGCGCATGGTTGCCAGAGTCTGTCACATTGTAAAAATTTGGCAACTTCTACTACGGTGGTTGCGATAATAATGTACCCTAAAATCGCCAATACAGTCTTAACATAATGCACATTTTATAATTTAATTTATCACAAACTTATGAAATACATTTGGAACTCATTATGTATACCATACTTCTGCGCAAAATAGAATAGCTTGAGATAATTATTTATCTTAATTGAACATGACGAGAACATGGATATGCTTCTTTAGCATCCATTATGTAGAAGTACATACGGGTTGAACATACGGGATATATTGAACGGGCATTCGTGACTTTATTAGAAATTAACGACATAAGTTAAAACTATCTTCGCAAGGTAGGTTTCCTTGTCGAATTTCTAACCCGAGCAATATACCACTGTGTAAATAACTATCGACTTTGACGATGGAGTAGTTAAGGCAATAATAATATCACGGGGATAATAAGGCAACATTTGCAGAGGTAACTTGAAAAAATTCTAGATTTTTAAGAAAAATTCCCCAATTTATGATTTATACTAATATTCGGGCGACAGGTGGAATATGCGGCACAAATAAAACGGTATCATATAAAACGGGTACGTACTTAAAATTAAACATTTTATTCATTGTTAAATTGAAATATAAATTTATAAAAACAATCAAATTCTAGAAATGTATTCAAAAGCATTTTTATATCAAGATTTTCATTTTATTTGACGCTGTTTCATTCAGTATTTTGTATGAACGTAAATTTTCATTACTAAGCGAGGAGGGGGATAGGTCGGCATTTCTAATTGTTTGAGAGACAACAGTAGTCGCATACGCATTCTTCGGAAGGGCTAAGTATGTTATTTAAATAAGAAAAAAATATATTTAAATACGAAAGTTAATTAAAAATTACAACATAAAATAAAAATTTTTGCAGAAAAACTATCGTTAGTTTAATTTTAGAAATTTCTTCAAAACTTGCAGAAACTATGGCTGAACTATGGGCTAACGCAATTAAGTTTCTGACCTAACTAAAGTGACGAGACGAGAGTGAATCTTAACCTGACCATTAGATTTTCGCATACTTTTAGTGTATTTATAAAACTCTCTAATGCAATATTTATTTAGAGTTCTATTAAAATACTTCCTAATGCATTATTGAACATACAATTGTATTTTTCTTTATAATTAGCTTCATCAAAGATTTGATAATAAAAATCAAAGCTTTGAAAATTATAATTTTTCTCTAATACCTGGAAATAACTAAAAGTTATTTTTCAAGCTGGCATAATGAAATGTATCATGTTTTATAAAATTTTGGACTGAAGATTTATAGGGTGTTTCAAAATGATTAGTCTGAGGGCAATAATATTTCTGAAATTCTGAATGTAGACGGACAAGTAATCCATGAAATTAAAGAAAAAGTGTACGCATTTTATCTACAAGTGGTATTACAAGTATTTTATATTACTACAAGTAAGTATTTTATATGTATTAGACAACAAGTACATATTTTCTATGACAATAAGCGTTTAATGAGTATACATCTTCTAGTCACAAGAAAAATGAAGGGAGCCAATGTTGCGATGTTTAGCTATATACTTAATTAAAATAAAATTGGATCACATTTGCCATTTCAAGATAATTGGTTACTGATGATCTACAATTTGAGGACCGTTTGGAATCACCCTGTATGAGTAATTATAGGACAGTGCAATGAATTTAAATAGATATTAAAATTAAATATTAAACACCGTTATTATTAAATTAAACACCGTTAGCCTTCAAGGCTTATGGTCACTAGTGCATGTAAGTTCCCATTAAAGTCACTAGTGAGCTGTACTAGTTGAGATACATTTGAGGTCACCCGATGGATTAGCAGCGTGGGGCGTAGTAAATTTAGATAGGTTTTCAGACGAAAATTATATGCAAATACAAAGTTATACCTGCGAAGGCTCTTTACCATTGTCGACATATATGTCGAATATTTATAAAGAGGTGCAGTTGTATTCTTTTTGGTACATTATTTAATCAATGTCCACTTCTCTGTTCAGTGACTAAGATGTTGACGATCACCAACTCAATCCAATAGCCAACGGATCACCAATAAGTTACAGTACGGTGAACTTAGATAGATTTTAAAATGAAAAATACTGTCATAGTTGCTGATGACCTACGGATTGACAAATCAAGAGAGATCGATCTATTAAGTTCATTCATGTGGGTTACTGGAGTAAATTTGACTTAATTAAAAAAGTTTAAAGTGTCATTAAAATTAATCAAAGTTCTTGGTTACTGATGAACTACTCTTGGGTTATTAGTGAGCTACTAACAAGCAGTCAACACATAATGGTGTGGCGCATTGCAGTAAATTTGGGTATATCATTAAATTTAAATGAAACCGAAGTACACCGTTAATCGTAAAGAATCCACCGCGACTGTCGAAGAAAAGCCTTCATAAAGCCATTTACAATGGCTAAGCCCTGAGAAGTCTTTTTGCATATTCTCTCTTTCATTGCAATTCACAATCTAATAATTTCATTGAATACTTAGCAGTAGTCAATGTGTATGGCACTTTTCAATTCTTTTTGAAAAAGGCTTTCTTTTTCACTTATATTTTGGAAGATTTTCTTCTGTTTTCCTTTAGATGACAAAGAATATTTAAAAATACGACCTTTATCAGAAGTCTGGCAGAGAGGGGAGTGTGCAACTTTTATCATCTGTTACCTCCCAGGATTTTACGCTTCTGAAGACATTTCCAACCGGCTTCTTACAGTAAGTAAGTTTCTTGTTTGCTAGACATATTTTTAATAAAAGCTTTTAATTCAATTCAGGCTCAGTTTTGAAAGCTCTTAAGGCTCGTTTACACTAGCTGAACTTTGAGCCCAATAACCCCTCACGTCTCCGTTTGACACATTTTTAATGGAATTAGTTTTAGGTGTCCAAGAAATATTTCACTCTCGATATTTTGAATGGCATTATCGCTTACCTGTTCATTTGTTTACGCACTGAATGCATAGATATTCAGTTTTACCTCAAAAAATAAGTACCTCCTTTTCCCTTTAGCGGAGCCATAAAGTTCGCTCATGTTTCTTGGACTCAGTGTTCCGCTAGTGTAAATGGGCCTTTTAATATCCTGTTGTCGAAACCTCTGTCATTAGTTCTTGATTTTATGTTAAAGATAAATTAAACCAATTTTTATGCTCAGTGGGAAACAAATCTTCCAAACGCACATGAAACGTCTTCTTCTCATAATTATGTCTTAATGAATTATTTTGGGGAGGGAATGCTTGGATTCATAGCATCTTTTTTTGTACACTCAAACCTCTCTATAGTTTACTTCATTGATACCCTATTACTGAATTAACCTCTTTTGTTTAGCTAAATTTGGCCTGATAGAATGTACAAATAGCTATCTTCCCGTACACCCAATCCATTGATGTTCATTAAATTTAGATTTTATATAGACAGTGATGTTGAGTTAATAAGTAATCAGATACGTTATATATGCAGGTAATATTTACCATTCATACAAAATGTATTCGTCCAAAACAAATACCGATAAATTTCGAAAATGAGCCACGTATAGTTTTCTCAATAAGACACATGTTAATTGAATTGAATTTAAAAGATGAGACAGAAAGCAAAAGAAGTACTTTTATAAGCTCATGGTATTTTTTTTCCTTATTCTTAAATATAATGTTTTAAATATTTTAATCTTTAGTAGAGAAAAATTCTGTATCGAATTAGTATATAATTTTTTTGTTGCTGCTAAAGATAAAAAGTTACGTCATAAACAATTTATGAAACCTGGACAACTCGCCTGTACAGATCCATAATTAATTAAAGAAGAGATACTATCTTAAAAATTCTTCTTATGAATTGTTGGTTGGCAAATTCATATTTTAAATTGATCTGGTTAATAATATTTGAGTTAAATCGGTGTATAAAAATACCCTGATGCTTAATTTAAAACAATTCTAAAAATAAGCACCATTTGGAAAAAAACGTGTAGTTATATTTTATTCTAAAATGCAACCCTCACATTATGGTGGCTGAGGATAAAATTAAATTGCATGTAGAGAGAAAACGAATACGGGAAATCAGTTCAAAAAATTTCCAACAATAGCACTGTCTCGTTTCTTCAAATTCTATTGTTCAAAACTTTTCGAAACCTCTCCAATGCGTATATTTTTGAAGTTAAAATGTTTGTCCAGAAAAGAAAATAATGACAGAAAAAAGTTTTTAGCTCCAGATGACTTAACAGGTCGACTTCTTGATCTGAAGATTACAAGATTTAGTAAGCAAGATAGTTTGAAAATACAGAGCGATAAGCATAGAAATATTTACGCAAATCACGTTTAAAATAGTTCTACTGCATTACTTAAATGGGAATTATCGGTTATGTTTTTCAATGTGTTACACAACATGGCTAGGAATGATTTTGCTCAAGCCATATTCAGTATATCGGAATACATTCGCTGCCTACAAAAATGAGATATACAAGTATAATCACCAGATTTACCTTTTTACTGCGCATATTACATTAAGCGTATTACTATGGTAGCAGTGGATATGAACCTGCTTTCTTTAGAAAATCCCCCATGAAGTCATCCCTCCTACCTTGTAGACTTGCCGATCGTCAGAGCTTAAACAATAGCTGCTTCTTAAAAATCAAATATATAATTTTAAACAAAACTACAATACAGCAAATCAAACTTACTTGATGGGAGCACCTGGAAATATTGAGCATTAATCAGCCAGCAAATCCAGTCAGATATATCCATTTACAAGGACATTTCTTCGCTTAACAACGAACGATGACGAAGAGATGATATAAACAACTCACTTCAGTACTTTAATCACATAGTTACAAGTTACAGTTAAAGTGCTTTGATAATACCTGTCCCTAACGTTTTCTTTGCACTCGATATTTGATCCTTTAAACATTCAGAGCGGAATTTTGTGAGTAAGAAATCAGAAGAGATATTCGAGAGTAAAATTTTAAATAATTAGTTCGAAAATGTAATAAATAATTTACAAAGAAAGATTATTTCTCAGTAGAACATACATACCACTCAGTGGTATAAATGAAAACATAATTTTATATGCCTTTTGATGTTATAAAGGAGCAGCTTTATAATCTTTCAAAATCGACCATGTTTCTGATTCCATCCCTGGATAATTTTCCTTTAATAATTCAATACCAAACCCAAATTAAATTATGAAATGAAGACAATACAGTAAAAAAAGGTTTTAAACTCATCAGCTGAAGTAAAACTGCTCCAACGAGATTGCTAACAAAAAACAATACGGCTGAAAGCGACAAGAAAAATGGTAGATTAGTGCCAGATTTACTGGTCATAAATGAATACATAATGTAAAGAAAGGAAACTGAAAAAGAAGCGAAACGATTGTAAGAATCACAGCCAGCGAAATTATTAAGGATCTAATGTTTATAATTACAGTGGAAAGTGCAAAAATATAACACATGAATTCTAGGAAGAACTTCATCCACTATAGACGCAAAACATACAGGTAAAATTGTCGTGAATTTCAGTTTAAAAAATTCATACGATAAAATACAAACTTACTAGTACTTATTATATATTTAAACAATATATATCAAAAATAAATAAATTTTAGTAGCATTTTTTTTTTGTTTTCTTTGAGTGCTTTAAGTACCAGAAATACGTCTAAACCATTTATTTCGGTAAGTTGCTTGGATTATAGAAGGAGTCACGGACCAAACTTTTCCAATTCTTTAAGAGACATTTAAGAAAACCTAAGACAGCTAGCACAGAGCACCATCTCGTTAAATCGAGAACTGGTAGAATTCTGGAGTAGTTCAAATCGGCTTTCTTTTCCTGAAATTCTTTTTGTCTGGTAGTGAACATAAAAATAAAACACTGTCAACAGAATTTTGCTGCCAATTTCAGACATAGCGAAACACATTTTTTTATTTAACTATACTTTCAGTTTCACTTTTTATTCACTACGTTTCCTAAAAATAGTTTCTTTCATCCTTATTTAAAGAACTTAAACCAAATATTCCTATTACAAAGGAGTTCAATGTATTTAGTTTATTAAAAATTGTACGTTTTTTTACAATGGTTCGTTTCGCTCTTCTCTTCTAAATGCACGTTGCACTGCAGTAAGAGACGAATACCTCGCATACTCTCCATACGAAAACACCTTTTCTGCGTTTTCATCATCTTGCAATGGCAGTGAGCTCATACTCTCAATTGACATGTCACGATAGAAATTTTCGTGCTGTTATTTGGTACGTATCACGTGAAAATGTTTTATTCTTTTGACGTACTTTCCAGAACTG
Source organism: Stegodyphus mimosarum (assembly GCA_000611955.2). Lineage (NCBI taxonomy): Eukaryota > Metazoa > Arthropoda > Arachnida > Araneae > Eresidae > Stegodyphus > Stegodyphus mimosarum. The sequence continues at coordinate 243,679 of KK115380.1, read as the reverse complement.
TATGTGTAATACTTTATTTTCCTAAGTATTCTGAATTCCCATGAGCCCTTATATTCATTACTGTCAAATGAATGATATATATATTTGATAATTAAAAATTTAAACGATTTCTGCACCTTATTAAAGATAAGTATTTACTATTAAATGATGTTACTTTAAACACGGGACCAAATACTCCTGTAAATTTTACGCAAGAAACATCAACGAAATTCATGTATTTTAATGTTGCTTTCAAATATCTCTAAAATATTTGTTTTCTGTATTTGGTACGGTACATTAATACTGAAACCCGAATGACAGATGTTCTTTCCCACACACACCCAATAAAAATGAGAATGGGAAAATATTCAGTTTTTTCCCAATAACAAATGACATTTGCATGAGCTGAAATAAGTAAATTCCGAAGTTCATTAGTCAATCGCTAAAATTAATATTTTCCTTTGACTTTTGTAAAGCCCCCTTATCCTCAAAAATGTGAAAAACCGCTAACTTTATTAATAATGAAAGGTACAGCGTAAATAACTAGAATATAATTATAAATTAAAATTTAATCTCCAAAAGAAATCGTACCTCTTTAGTCTTTGAAACTTAATGTGAGAAGATTTAATACCTATCAGTCTTGCATTACAAAAGGTAGAATGGGAAAAAATGCGTAGACGATTTCAACTCATCAATGTCCTCGTTTATGAACTATTGGAATGTCGCCATTCTTTTCGTTTATAGACGATATAGTATTTACCTTACATAAACTGATGAAGATTTCCGGATAATAAAATTATCCGGAATATATCCAGATGTCTTCACCCGTAAAATTTGTTACCGCTTGAAGCCTTTAAAAGGTTCAAAATTTCGGGCTAATTTTCTTTGCTCTTTTTGCATGTTTATTCATAAAGTTTATATGAATTGTTAAAACACAAAAATACTAATTCTGGAAACACGTTCCCAGATATCAGCATAATAATTAATATGATTCAAGAATTTTGAAACACAGAAAAATATCAAAAAGTTTAATTTAATTATTCTTTCTTTTAAATTTTAGGATGGAAATAGTTTGTAAAACAATTTAAAATGGAATGCGGAAGTTTTACACTTTTATTTTGAAAAACAGTTAAGATGTTATTTTTATTTTTTTATAAGTTGTGAATTTTAAGATTCCAATAATGCAGTTAATCCAGCCCAGGTATGCTATAAGTGATTGTGATTATTAAAATTATTATGATCTAATTTCATTATTTGCATTCTGCGAATAATTTTGGTGTTAGTTTTATGATATGAGATGAATTTGCTTTAAAGCATGAGTTACCTACTTCAGTTGTTATCCGCTGCTATTTCAGTTATTACTTCCAGCGTTACCAGACATCAGCATAATAATTAATATGATCCAAGAAAGCGAAGAGGGAAGAAATGGAGGAGAGAAAAAAGGTGAAGAGAAAAAAAAAATTCTGCGTGTGGCGTGGGCCACTCAGCTGATGAGTGCTTACGTTTTATGTAATGTTTTCAAAAATAAGATTAATCAAAAATAGTCTGGGAGATATCATTGAAACATTTTCAAAACTTTTAGTTCTCTCCCTTCCTTCCACGTGTTAACATCAACATCGAGTAGTCAAAAAAGTTTAGTTCTTTCTGTGCGCTCAACGACTTAACATCTATAGCAACGCTTAAAAACAATTGTCAAAACAGATGATTGGGGATTGAAAACACGGATTATGATGTTGGACAAGACACAAGTACGTTGGTTGGTCATTTTAATTTAAAGCGTTCTTCAATTTGTTACTGAATGAGGGTTTACTAATTTATACGAATGTCTCTAGTTTGCATTTCCCGGTCCACCAGTGACCTAAGGCATGAGACAGATCAACAATGAAATTTGTAGTGGAGTCTTTGGTTCCCAGTGAATGAGCGTGAGTGCATAGGAATTTCATGGTTTCCTCCATATGTAACTTGAATATGAGCCAGTGTCTTTTAGAAAATCCATTAGATCTCGCCAAAAGTAGACAGCCGTCTTGTGCTTTACCGTAATAAATTGCTAAACAACGTATCTTTTTGGTATAAACAACGAAATAGAATTTAACACTTTTTCTATGTTACGTATCATGTTAAGTTCCCTAATTCTATTATATAACAGTAGCGTGTGAGGATAACGCATGAAAAGTTGGGTTCAAATCCTTCTCTAATTTTATTTTAGTTTCTAATCACAAAATGAGTTTCTATGGAATAACGGAAAAGTAAATTTTCATAACATAACGGAAATTGCATTAAAAATTAATTTTATGATATATTTCTACCATTTACCAGCTTGTTAGGCCAAATTTGCATGCAATAATCGAACATTTTCAAGCGATTCTTTTATTAAATTATTTTTTGATTGCTCAGTTTTGGAAAATTATCTATGAAAACATGTCATCAAAATTCTTCTTTTTTCTTTTCCTTTTTTTTCTTATATTAAGAAATGCCCAGTCGCGGTAAGATAGCTTCCCTCCAAAGCGGGTTTAGGGTTTCCGGAAAATGACAAAGCATGGCAAACTTGCCATATTTGGCGCTAAATCGCCCATTTGGCGAAACAAATAGCGATATGCCATGGACGGAAAGAGAACCAGTGACCTAAGGCGAATTCTTACCAGTTTGCCCCAGAATGTTCTCGAAGGCAGGTGAAAAGCTATATAAGCCCTGCCTGTACACGGAGTAGTAGTGTATCGTGAGTTTTATCGTAAAAAGTATCTTGAGTGCGTTGAACTCCAAGAGCGATCGACCGAGTCGAGAGCTGTATACCGTGAAGCTGTCCCGTATACCGTTATAGCCTAATATAATATATAATATATAATAGTGTATACCGTTATAGCCTAATAGCCGGAAGGCTGCATTGCTGATTGTTTAGCGTGTTTATCGTAATTTTTCGACGATTGTAAACGCATCTTTGGAACTGTCCTGAGTGATATTGAGGAATAAATTGTGTTTTAATTCTTCATCAGGTGTTATCGTCAATTACTCCCATATCCACGAATCCGTAGAACGTAACAATATATATTAGGGCATTTGCGCTCTGCTTTGTTGAGCGAATGCTTAAATTTGAAGAATTTCATCATCAAGACTAGCAAAAGATACAAAGCCGCGGAAATAACGAATTGGTTAGCACTTCTTCCCACGAAAATGAAAGAAACCTGCTCTACTCTGAAATGAATTTTTAATTGCAATAAACCATCATTCATTCAATACATGTAATGACAAAATATTACTTGTTTTGAATATTTTATGCGATAGACAATTGTGGAGTTTGACTTATTTAATTCTAAAATTCTGACTCAAAACCCCACGAACACTAACAAGCGAATAATCGCTTAAGTGTTTGAACAAAATACGTAAAACTTAAGGAGGGTTCACAACCCTTTATTTTTCAGTACATTTACAAACAGTTCCTACTTGGAACTTTACACAAAGCCTCCACTCGGGCTTGAACTTAAATAATAATAAATTGAAATTAAAGTAAACTAGCTTAACTAAGCTATCTTAAAGGTACAGCCGAAGCTATCAGAAATCTAACTAGTTGGCCCCTAAGTATTAATTAAATCGGCGAGGCCAAGCAAGGGCCTAGGGTATGGCCGAGCTTAGTAACTAAGAGAGAAATTAACCAAAGGGCAAACGCGCGTTAGTCAGGGAATCAGACTCTCTCTCTAGAAGTGGGTGAAGTATCGACTTGTATAAATGTTTCGTATTCTTACTCCTTCCAGGTGAGCAGCATACTAATATAACCGTTTATGGGAGGGGATGCGGGTTTTACAATTGTGTTTGTGGGGAGAAAATCATGTGTCGAGTTTTGTTACTAATGTGAGTGAAAAGGTATACGATTCCTCTATATTTTAAAGGGAAAACGTACTAGAACAGTACAGACCTCACAGAAGACTTATCGTCCGCATACCTTCTACAAATATCATAACTAAGAGTGTGAAGTAAAACTATTTATTAACACGTCAACCTGATGGCTACACAAACTTAGAAATCTGACATAAACTCCGCTGCTTCCTGGTAATTCAGAAAATATATTCAATTCATAATTGAAGGACATATATATAAAATTAGCAGAGCAACAACTTTGTATTTAGGGTAGATTTAGTCAATAATTCAATAGATTTTGACAGTAAATAAGTACATGCCCCACATCATCAGAGCAAAGAAATCTGCAAAACTGACACTTTGATACGATTGTTATTATTCTGGCATGCAGCGGGGAATTCCTATTCCTGCAAGACTATTTCTTTGATACTATTGTTATTATTCTGGCATGCAGAGGGGAATTCTTGTCACTGCTCTTTTCAGATTCCTGAGCGAATCCCGAATTGGGCTTGGCGTTTGAGGAAGTCTGTAAATAGTATTCTCCAGATGAGGTATAAGTTGAGGTAGGAGAAACTTAAGCCCATTGCTTCCTGCAAGAAAATGCCAAGACTGAATGGAGCTGTAGAAGGGTCTGTGGTCAGGCACTGTTTAGCTGGTCACGTGGCCTAAAGCAACGAATCCAATGTCATGAAGGGGTATGGCTTGCCGACTACTGCACTAAATGAAAAGATATATGTACATAATTCAACATAATTACATGAAAAATTCAGAAATTGCTCAGTATACTACTTACATGGTGAAGAAATGTTCTTTTAAGAACACCAATGAAATGGCTGTTACCTTTCATGCTGCTGGAGGGCGGAGAATGCCTGCCTGAGCGGTGGCATGTAAAGTCTAGTATGTCAAAAATCACCAAAAAGGAATAAACAGTCTTAAAATTACTTGGTAGTCAGTTCGGTGCATTAATTAACAGAATAAAGGGTTGATTGATTGCTTTGATGCTTTAGTTGCATATTCTGGTTTATAGCGGGAATTAATTCCGCTAGATAATTAAATCCGACAACCATATCGTATTTGTACCTTACAGCAGTAAAGGATACTGGAAGGTAGAGCAACCTGTCGGCAGAAATAGTAACGAAAATTGAAAAATTAAGTTAATAAAACTTTAAAAGCGTTAGGAAAAACTGAACTGGGTTCAAGTCATGAACTAAGAAAGATAAATCTTTATGAATGTGAGAAGCTTCAAAATCCAATTCATCAATAAAAGAAGAAATAAGAGAATAAATTTTTGCAGATCCAAAGTCAAAAGCAGACTGATACCATATGCTATATCCCTTAAGAATTGAAGTCAGAAATAGAATCTATACGAAACGAACCGTGTATATTTTTGATAGGCGAGAAAATGACTTGAAATTTGAACTTCTGGAGAATTCGTGCAATTTATGACTGATAGAAGGTTGAGATGAAAGAACGACGAGGTTATTACTGTGATTTCTAACAGCGTAATGTCTTCGTTGATGGTAAGGTGAAAATGTTTTAAAGTCTTTATCAATGACCACGGGAGAAAATTATCGAGTTGTGCCAACGTTTCTCAAATAATTGAGTTCTTCAGCAAGCAAAGTTTCTGATAAACAAACTTTGACAACATAAAATACAAAATAGAAAAAGAAGCCATTTTTACTTAGCTGGGTGACTTGCATGAAGCGATAAACAAACAGAAAATTGTTTACGGTAAACGGTAGTGCTTAAATCAGATTCAGTCAGAATTATATGAATATCAAGGAAAGCAAGAGTACTGCCGAATTCAGTTTCAAAAGTGAACTCGATGGCAAGATTAATCACATTTATAATAGAAAAATCTGGGATAAACTTCTTTATTACCATAACAAATTCTTCACTAAATCTACGGTAAACACAAAGTTGCTGCTTTGTTAATTTTAAGTATTATTTTGGCCTGTTTCTCTTCTGTTTTGCCATATATACATTCAACGTCCCCTATTAAACCTTGGGTCGGGCTTAAGTGTTCGCAAAACAAAAACGACTTAGCTTAAGCCGATAAAGTAAATTCGCCCTATACGGAAGCGATACAGAGTGATGATCAGTCTATGTTGCCAAAAGCTCCCTCCCTAAATTCAAGAAATCTGCGCTAACGTATACATTAACTAATTTGCAGTTTTTGGGAGTTGGCGAATATAGAAGTGAAAGTACAGCCAAAAGAATAAGATAATTGGGTTAATTAAAATAACTGGTTAATTAACTTTAAAAATGTTATTCTTCCTGTTTCAAAAGAGTTCCTCGAAAAATATAAGAAACATTTATTTGAAAAATGGGATCAATCCTTTAGTGTTCGTTAACTGCTTGGACGAAAATGAGAATTGACTCGATAAATATTTTGTCATCAGTACAAACAGAGAAGAACATAACGTGCATATAGTTCAAAGCTAAAACACGATCATGCTCGTAAATCAAACAATGATCCTTCGAGTGATACGCACTTATTAATAATAACAAAAAAAAATCTGAAAGGTTTCAGATTTTAAATTGCGTCCAAATGGGCGTTTTTTTTAAGTTTTGTGTGTTACCTTTATTTATTAAACATCATGTTCTTCGTACTTAAATCATAAAGTTCAGTTCAACAGCAATATCGCAAAATATTAAAATGAGCCTATTTTTAGAATTTCCGATACACAATTCCACGCGCTGGAGATAAAAAGGGTTTGTTTTTCCCGTAGATTGTTGCCACTGCTCGCGTTTAAATCGTTGAGTTTGTTCATTAAACATTCGTTTAAGTTTAATAAAATATGAAATAGATGATAAAACAAATTCCAAATTTTTTCTTCCAGATGCGTATATTCGGATGGAAACGTACATTATTCAAAATTGGATGGCTCTAGGTGAGAATGTGAGTATAAGGGGCGAGGCCTCAGCCCTACTAGCCAGCAGAGCTGGCCATATGGCTTAAGAGGGACCGGCCCGTCTAACCAACAAAAAATTAAAAAAAAAAAAATATGATGGTTGCAAGCTGCCCAGACAAACACAAAAACGAACAAAAGAAAAATTGAAAAATAACTGGTTAGTAAACTGAGGAAAAAACAACACGATAAAACATATAACATAAAAGCTGTGGTTCGCCGTATATTCATATTTCATATCCTGTACATCTTCCAAATTCCAAGAGCTCTTGATTTAAAAATAGTTCTTCAGGTCAGAACTCCAATATATTCTTCATTTTTATTAAGTACCATCATAATTTCTTCAGATAATTTATTTATAGTTCTCTGTTTATTATATAGATCTAAAATATTAATCCTTCCATATTTAGCCCTTACACCCTCCGTCAGGACACATTCTTCTACAAAATGTTGTGCATCACCACGTCTGCTGCAGGCCATGCATCACTACCCTGGAGGTTAAATCTCTTGAGATAGGCAGAGAATCTTCCGTGATATGTGATAATCTGATTAGTATCACTATTATTTATAAGATTCATTTTTCTATCAATTTTAAATATTTTTAAATAATTTGAGTTTCTTTCGGAAGAGGGCTCTAGGTACCGTTGTTTTAACACATTTGGAAAAATATATATAGATTTATGCAGATTCTTCATTATTTAATTTCTTTAAATATAGCACAGGGAGATAACTTTAGATGGCAACAATTTCAAAAATGATACAGCCGTTTATAGTGATTCAACGCAAAATCGCAAAGCGAAAACAATAGTCCTTCAGGGACAAAGCCCCCTTTGGATTAATAAATAATTTTAAAATAAAGAGTTATAACCACAAAGTTATTCTTTTCCTTACCAGATAGAAAATGTGGTATAAAATATAAACGACGAATTAAAAACGTAAATGAAAGTAAAATTAATAGGTAATAAAATCAAAAAGAAGCATTCGAAAAATTCAGGCTGAAACAAATTCCAAATTCCAAATTTGGGCTTCCAGATGCGCATATTTGGGTGGAAACGTACGTTATTCAAAACTGCATGGCTCTAGGTACCATTGTTTTATCACATTTGGAGAAATTTATATACATTTATGCAGATTAGTCATTATTTAATTTCTTTAAATATAATACAACGCTGCAAGATTTGGTGGCAACAATTTGAACAAAGTGATTCAGACTCTTAATGTTTCCGACGCAAAATCGCAAAACGAAAATAATCGTCCTTCAATGACAAAGCCCCTTTGGACTAATAAATAATTTTAAAATATATAGTTACGATCACAAAGTTTTTTCTTTTCCTTACGAGATAGAAATTTAGTATAAAATATAAAAGACGAATCAGAAACGTGAATGAAATTAAAATTAATAGGTAATAAAATTAAAAAGAAGCATTCAGAAATTCAGGCTGTAGATCTAAAAGGATTACAAAAAAAATTAAATTAACACATAATGGTTAAATAAAAATGCAAAGAAATTAAAGAAAACAGTTAAATAAAAACAATAAAAAATAAAATACAGAACGTTATAATAAATAACAAGTATCTCATTTTAGCAGAAATAAAGTAAGTCAAAAAGCCAAGAATGAAATTAACTCTTTATCATAATTTTAATATTTGTTAAAAATTAAAGTATGCATCTCCTTTCAAAAGCAATGAATTTTCAAAAGCAATTTTAAAGCATTTCCAAAATGAAAAAATTCAAAAATTAAAGTAAATAAAAAGAACTCCTTACTAATTAGAGCTCATAATATAAGTCTTGTGAAAATTAAAAAAATTGACATAACAAAATACGAGAGGAAAAATATAATAGGTATTTAAAGGTGACACAACTTCAATCTTAAGCGAAAATTATTTTACTAGAATGCTATAAGCCTAATTATTATATTATTTTATTATATATTATTTCTTTGTTAAAGCTATGTTTTTTTAACTACGCTTTCTATTTTTATTATAAAATTATAACCTACAGGGTGAGTTTATATTAAAAGGAAAGATAATAATTTTCTAATTAAAATATTGTTTTTATGACAAAAAAATGAAAAATTTAATATTATTGCAGCCATCGCTTTTATTAAAATCTTTAAGGTAAATGTTGCGGTATTTAAATTAATTAAAGTTATAAAATGTAATAACATCGTCTATGAATCTCAAAGGAAATTTGGTAAAATATGATTTTGGCACAAAATTGTGTTGTTTTAAAATAGAAATAAGTTTATAAAATGATAAAGAATATTTACTGCCGGTATGTGTATTAGCGTGACACTGTTATTTCTGGTGTTGTTTTGTTACGAAACAGCTTGCGTTTAAGAAAACTGGGTTATTAAAATCCAAAAGTTTAAGAAATAAATTTGTTGCAAACTACAAAAAGGTTGGAATGAATTTTCTGGGCTAAAAAAAAGTGCAAAATTTTCAAATCATAACAATCAATTTTTACAATTTTATGCATTAGAAGAGTTGTCTTTACAGTTTTATAATTTTCAGTTATTAAGAACCTATATTTTCTTTTACTAATCTTATATTAGAAAAAGCGAAAGAAAAATGTGTACGGCATGGACGCGTTTAGCTGATCAATGTTTATCTTTACAGAGTGTTAAGTGTTGTCATTCTGTTTTTATATTCACTAAAATATCTATATTTGATATATAAACTGAAGAAGATGTCTAGATTTCTTATGAACTAAAAACTTTCTCTTTGGAATTGCAAATATTTGGTTAATACACTCACGTTTGTGAAAATTGCAACACCAAGAAGGAATCGTCATAATTGAATGCAATTTAATACACAGTTGAGTGGTAGTGGTACAAATAAATGATTAAATGTTCAAAGCAAACAAACAAGAACAAGAGATCAGAATCAGTATTTTGTGTGGCCACCACGCGCCGCAATAAGTGCTGCTACACGACGTGGCATGGAGTCAAACAAAGTTTGAATGTCTGACTGAGGAAGAGCATTCCATATCGTTTGTACGCGTACCCAAAGTTCGTCTGCAGACGCAACAGGACGAGGATCACGAGCAAGACGCCGACCAATGACATCCCACACATGTTCAACTGGCGACATATCCGGGGAACACGCAGGCCAAGGAAGAAGCTGTACCTGCTGCGCTGCAAAGAAGGATTTAACAATCCGAGCAGTATGAGGGCGGGCATTGTCCTGTTGAAATACAGCGCCTGGCAAGCTTTGAAGGAAGGGAACAGCTTCGGGCTGTAGAACTTCACGGATATACCGGTTGCTGTTCAGATTGCCCACAATTCGTAGCAATTGAGATCGTCTATGATATGCTATGGCGCCCCAGACCATAACTCCGGGTGTTCGTCCACTGTGGCGTTCGATAATGCACTCCGGAAGGTGGCGTTCACCGGCATAGCGTCTGACACGAATGCGGCCATCATGGTACCACAAATTAAAGCGGGATTCGTCAGAAAACACGACATGCTGCCAATCAGCACGCCAGTCTCTATGCTGATTGGCCCATTGTAGCCGCAGGCGGCGATGGTCGTGCGTTAGGGGGATCCTGTATAAAGGAGTCCGTGCGCGCAGTCCACACTGCAGCAGACGTCTACGAATTGATGAAGCACACAATGAAACACCTGTAGCTATTGACCACAGTGCTGCCAATTGTCTAGAGGAAGCTGTACGGTCCGTCCGCGCCATGCGGACCAGGTGTCTATCATCGCGAGCTGACGTCACATTTCGGGGTCCACTCCCGGATTTCCGAGTTGTCCGACACTCGTCCGTCCACTGCTTCCAAACGCGCATCACTGTGCTGCTGTTACGCTGCACACGAGAGGCTACTGCACGATACGACAATCCAGCTTCACGAAGGCCGATGATTCTCCCTCGTTCAAACTCTGTAAGTTGTTCAAATCTCGCTCTCTTTCGTCGACGAGGCATAAGTACAGATTGAGTTAACGTTTACCACTAGCAGATAACCACCGATAACCATACACGCCTCGCTACAGCCGTCTATTTATTCGGATCCATCAGCCGTTCAGAGGGCGCTGCTCAGCATACGCATGCGCTACGGATTTGCAATTCTAATCATTTGCATATCATGCGCTACTTTGCATTTCCTGAAAATTTCAGCTCACTCGCGTAAGTCCTTCATGGTGTTGCAATTTTCACAAACGTGAGTGTAGTTTTTGCTCTTCTGGAATGTTTATGCACAAAGTTCATATGAACTATTAACACAACAAAAATACTAACTCAGTACTTGAAAACATTGAAAAATATTAAAATGTTTAATTTAATTGTTCCCTGTTTAGAAGCTGAGTATGGCCACGTTTTGTAATGGAATTTAAAATGAAATCTGCACTTTTAAAACTTTTATTTCCGAAAACTGGTTAAATGCCATTTTCATATATTTAAAATTGCGAATTTTAAGATTCCAGTAATACAATCCATAGAATGCTATAAGCCTAATTATTATGTCCTGGTTTTAGACATAGTTTTATGATTTGAATTATATGAACTGTTTTTATGCTAGTCGTAAGATATTAAGAGATGAATGAGATTGAATTGCGTACTTTAGTTATCATTTAATTTAATTATTATTTATTGTTATTTTAGTTACAATTTCGAACGTTAGCAGTGACATCACGATTTTGGCAGTTTCAAGCGTTATCTTATTCGACTCTTTAAAGAATATGAAGCTTACTGCTGTAGAATAAGATACAATTCAGGCTGTATCTGTCAGAGATTTCACAGCACGTCCATTATTCTTTTGCTGTTATTAATATGACTGATAAAAAGACTCAGTTTGGTCAGAAGCAACAAATAAGAAGAACCAAATTCATTACAGTAACCTAGATAATGCTACTGAGGTTTGCGTGGAAGTGAAGTTTCATCAGCTCTTTTGAATTCAGATAGCCATATTAACAAATTCCTTCTTACCTGTTTTTTTGTAACAAGCTTTAAAGCGGTTCACAAAATGAAATTTCTTAGATGTTTTCATAGTGTTAAAATTTTTTTTTCTAAATCAGCTCTTCGTTACTAGTAATTTCAATACAAATGAAAGATTTTCTTTATTGAGGCAAGCATAACTAAACAACGCTTTCATTCAAGAATATCACTGAACGTAACATGCAACCAATGTTCATTTTATTATTTCTCTTCTTTAACTTTCCAAGTACCAGGTCTTTAGATACCACTCCCTGAGCATTCCTCCGTCTAAATTAGGAGGTAATTTAACGTTCATAGCCACCGCGTGTCTAGCCTAAATAAATTTAGTTATTCCTTAAGAAATAGTTACCAAAGGTCTAAAAAAATTCTTTCACATTGTTTTGCTTACTTTTTAAAACCTATACCAATGCATCTGAATATCTCTTTCAGATATCTGGACTCGTATGGTATTTTTATATCTAAACTTCATTTCGTAATCATTCTGTAGACAGTAGGATTTTAATGTGGCCAATTAACTGTATCTTATTTGAATTGTGATAATTTTATTATTCTGTTGATCAAGGTGCTGCTATCGAAACCCAGCGGAAAATTTGGTTTTAAAATAACTGACTGGTTTTAAACTGACCAGATTTATTTTTTCAAAATCTAATCGACCTTCACAAAGCACAATAGCTTAAAATGGTCATAACCCTGTTGACCTTCAAGAAAACAGCACCGTTCCGTGAAAAGAGAGAGATCAGCAAGGAGTGTCAACTAGTTGGGTAAACAATTTCATAATCATTTCAAGGAAAACGGGCAGGATGTCATGAAAACTGAAGAAACAGAAAACAGATTTTGGTATGTTATACAGAATTAGTTACATACTAATGTTAAATACAAAACGAAAAGTTATTTTAATTAGTTTCGTGAGAAATTTAAAACAAAACACACATAAAAGCTTCTTTAAAAATATGCATCTTTCAAGATATCTTACCTATGGATGCCGCCCGAGTTGGCCTGCACCCGTGGTGTTAGAAATAAGAAATTTTGAGGCTAATTTTCTTGCAAGAGTTTCTATGTATTGAAGCAATACTAGAGCAGGAAAACTAGGATTTGTTACTAATAATATTACATGTGCGTTGACGCAAAGCATATGGTTGCGTCATGCAAAACCCATAGCAGAACATCTTGTCTTGTTAGGTTACATTGCATAGTTACAAACTTATTAATTACAGTACAATATTTGCTTAGTATTATAAAGCTATTAGGAAAGATACTAAGCACAAAAATACCCCGAATGTAATGTATCTGCACTTGCTAATACTGAGCTTAATACTTTATTTTAAACGGAGTATATTATAACTATCGCATAAACATCCATTGCAGCATAAATTCATGGGTGCGCCTGATATGTTCAGCATTATGGAATTATAATAATAGATACTAACATACAGATAAAACACCTGCAGGATACCTTATAACAGTAATCTCAAAGTGGCGGCCTGCAAATACATCTTTGGTAAGTCAATTAGCATTACAATGGCATTAATTCTAACAGCAGAGGTTGAAGAACTGTTTTAAGATTTAACAATATTGTGTCAAATTTAACGTTATTTTCATAACCATTTAAAAATAACGTGAGTAACGTCCTAAAACATGAATAACTGGAACTAATTAACTTTTCACTGTGATCTAAATCTCATTAAAAAATCTGAAGATACAGAATTGATTATCCTTTTTTCGTACTTTTCAAAAGACAAATAGCCTTAACTACAAATTTTTTATGTACGAATAACGGCTTTCTTTGAGAATACATATATACGTGAACAAGAAAAACTGTTACTTATGTATTAACGCAACTACCTTGGGGAAATTTGGTGACTTTTTACAAATGAAAATGTGAAAGCCATATAAAGTATGGTGCGGTACATCCTTCTAGGCAGCCCAAGCTCGCTTTATGGCTTTTCTAGACCGGCCGCGTATTTTCTCCCTTCTTTCTGCATGCCTTCGTGATGTAACGGTAACACACTCGGCGTGTATTCGAGAGATCCAGGTTCGAGTCCCGGTGAGGCCACTGCTAATATTTTACGTCTCCATCATAAAAATACCTAGTGATTCTACAGTCACATATCGGATACAAGTCCATGGTTTTCGCTTCTTTTTTTTAAAAAAGGGGATGCTCATACTATCCGTACTTATCCTAAATTAGTGAATACTAACAGCATATGAAAAGAAAACTTACTTTAGGAATTTAAAATAGAAATTTGAATTATAAAATACGGATTAGGTGGCACATTAAAACAATAAAACATTTACATTCTTCTTCAAATCTTTCTGCAATTTTTTTTATGCTGCTCTCCTCACGAAGTATACAACGATCTATTTTCTCTGACAAAAACATCAGAGAATTGCGGAGATTGGACTTTGTGCAACCCTCGGAAATAGAGGCTATCTAGAAGGGAATGTTCTCGTTGTTTCCTTTAGAAAATTTTCGGCAAAATTCTATCTTCCTGCAGAAATTTTACCTCAGTTTCTTCCATTGCGGGCAAATTGCACAAGCTTAAATTTTAAGGCAAAAAGTATCACGATTTGTTCGTTGTAACTTAGAAGATAACAAAAAAGAACGTACGCAAAAATGCAGCCGTTGCTTTACTGAAGGATTCTTATAAGCCTGGTTGAGAGATCCACAAATCGTGATAATTATTTTCCAAAGTTATGAACTTTATTAAAACCAGAACGCCATGTGGTGGTGTAGCTGAAAGCTGTGGTAAGAAATAAAGACGTTAAATAAATAAAAGTCAGAAAATACGCCGCCATGATTTATTCTCAAATTTTGTCCCACCTGGAAAATTTCCGTAATTAATTTGAAATAAATTTCAATCCGAAAACTTAATATTCAGCTATTAATACATTTGACTTACAAATTGTAACCATCAGAGATTTCCTGCAAATACTAATAATACTTAGATTTCAGATCGCAAATAAATATAAGTTTGAATCATTTCCTTTGCGTTGTAGGGTCTTACGTTATTTTTCTAACAACTCATTTTTAGTTGGAAATAGCTTTCCTTTACTTCCTTACTTTCCTACCTACGGTTTCCTACCAGAATGAGTTTTCCGTTTTACACTTTATGCGAAATAGGGTCGAAACTACTATTTAAGCTGAGGTCTGAGCTACTTCAGATACAGCGTGTTCTGGCTTTCGGCCACGTTATTAAAGCTTGCTATTTTACAGCCGTGCTTATTACATAACCGTTAGTCTGAGCCGCCGATTTTAGGTCAAGAGCCAACTACGCGTTTAAACAACTCTGTGAAGCTTAGGCTGATTATTCTACTTAACATTAGTTTAATTTTATGTCTTGTATTTTTGAATTCAAGCCATAAGTATTAGCTTCATGTACGCTTAAGCGGGAACGTCTGTGAAATAGATATCAGTTAAAATAAAAAGGTTATTTAACCCTTCTTCGGAGTTGTTACTTACGCAACAAAAACTTAGCGAATCGTCGCTACACAGTTCTACTGGGTTCTAGGAGTCAAATAATTTTATTTTAGTTATAATACTACAGCGCCATTCTTATTACTGTTTATAAATATTTAGTAAACAAAATTTAAAATTTAGGTCAAACAATTGGTTTGTTAAAAAAAAACTTTTTTATTTTATTAAGTAAAAAATTGCGGCCCTTTCGCTGCCTTTAAATAGTGAATTCGATCCTCATGCAATTTGTGTTTGAAACCACTGCCTTATTTAAGTGTACATTAATACAATTACCTAAACTTCCGTTACAACATAAATCTCAGACGCGATTGCCTTCTACTTGCAAGACAAACGCATTGATTAGTATTATACGGGTAACTTTACAAAAAACCTTACAAAACCTTACAAACAGGATAAACAAGGGCATGTTATGTAAAAATTAATGAAAGCACAAATAAAGTGCAAGAAAGGTACGTTTGTATTACCAACTGCAAAACACACAGATAACAGGGATAATACATAAATATTCACAAAACTCTTTAATATTCATATCAAATAAATCAAGTATAAAAAGTTCTCTTTTATTTGTGTATACGAAGTAGTAAATCAATAACGAAATTGGGATGAAAATTGAATGGCCACAATAATTTGAAATCAAAACTGAGAATTAAGTACAAAAGAGATTTCAGAAGAGATTCTGTTTTTATTTACCACTTTGATGAAAAGGTTTCGAAACATGAAAGGCAGAAATCATTACAAACTTTTTTCAATTGGCTGTAATATTGTAGGACGACTGATTGGATTCCGCCCTATTTATTCTTCTAGAATACTAAGCAGGTTCATTTGCTTCGTTTCCAGGATAAACCGATCTCCATTTCCCTTCTGAAAAGGTCACGGTTTAAACAATCATACACAGTCGAATAAAACAGATCAGATTTTGATTCCTTGCAGTCTGTCTGCCTATAGACCAATAAAAGTAAATGATAGCAGCGGAAGCTACTTCATGAATATTTGAAAATGTCGAATATTTCTTCACATTATATAAAAACATCCTTTATCCTCTTCTATCAATCATCATCGACTTTTCTGACGCAAAACAATGCATTTCATTATAATTTTGAATATATTTATAAAAGAAATAAAGTATGAATAATTTCACGTTTACATAGAATCTGAAATAATTACATTGAATTCTAATTTTAGTAAAACTGACGCAAAACAATGCATGGCATTAATCTTATGAATATAATTATAAAAAAACTGAAGCATGACAGATTTCACATTTACAAAGAATTGGAGATAATCATACTGAATTCCATTTTTAGTAAAAAGTGTTTAATTTTTTGTTCTTTTTAAATAAATGAATAATGAATTAAAATTCAGATGAATAAAACTAATTTGTTTCTTGATGAAAAACCGTCAGTACAGCGATGCAAGAAATGCAAAAACCCCATTCAGCTTCAGAAATAAGCAAAGTTAAAAATACCTTTACAGGGTTACTAAGGATCCGCGTTAAATAATATTACATAATTTATGTCTTCAAAAACTGTCATTCTTTTTTTTCCTATTTTTAAAAGAGTTCAATACCTGAAATTTTATTTTTAGTTAAAGAATTTGCACAAATAGTAAAATCTTCCATATTTATCATTAATTCTTTCTCTTATTAATTTACACTTTTTAGTGAAGTAAGACTAGTAATAACCAGATAACTGCATCAAAAGGAAGGAATTTTCTCATTTTAAATTAAAAGCTAGAAATTAGAGGTGTCCGATCTTTTGGCTTTCCTGGGTCCCATTGGAAGAAGATGAGATATTTAGGGTCACACAAATGATTTCTATCACCAGTGGCAGCTCGCGTCCTCCGGACTAAGTGAAACACATAGTTGTAGAGGTTTCATTGAAAATTTTCAGGGTTTCGCAGGTTTTGAATTTCACCTATAGGTGAGAAATATGGGGTTTGACCACGTCAACTTAAGATTTACTCAGTGTGTACTACATGTAATGAAGTGGATATCAAGAAAAAGTGTAAGTGAATCAGTGATTCTTATATTGATTCGTAGGCGAGCCAGCACTGCCTAACTTTAACAATGGTTGATGAGCAGAAAGAAAAACATATTTAAGTAATTTGAACTTTATTAATTTATGATTTTTAATATAATGATAGAAGCCTAGTATTACTTCGACATTTTATACACAACGATATCGTTGTATGTTTTATTTATAATTATAAAGACAAGAAGAAATCATAAAGTTAATGCGATATTTCACTTTGAATTTCAGAAGCTAATGCATCAGCATCTGGTTCGATTGAAGTGCCTGAAATTCTCAGAAATTCAAGCTGTTCAGCTGACATTCTGGTTCTAATTTTGCTCTTAGTGTGTTTGAAAATAGTTGTTCGCAAATATAGGTGCTGCCAAATAATAATCACATTAATAAGGTATAACTACGCATAGATATCTCTCTGCGTAGATATGACTTATAAAAAACCAACCAAAACATACAAAAGGTGCAATATAAAAAATTAAAAATTACAATTTGAACACTGTCATTAATTATGAAATCCATATGAACACAGCGCTGTACACCAAACTGAATTTTCACTTACATATTCACTTAAAATGTCGTAATTGCACAAACGATATAACAAAATGTAGGAAATAATTCCCCACAGGCTCAAAATAGGATTTCAAAAGCACTACATCTCTTTAAACATACCTTGAAGAATCTGAAAATATAACATCGTTAGTATCCACTATAGCTAATATTGATGTCCACACCTTGAAGATATGTACAAACACAAACAATATCTCAAAATGAAGATAATCACTTCGCGCACAAGTTTAAAAAAACCTGGAACTCCCAATCCACTCAAAATGCACATTACTGCGTTCTAACTCGGAGCATCAAACAACAGTCCATCTGAGTTGAAAACCAATCTCGATCACCTATCGCAACTATAAAAATTATCATCGAATTTTGACATTATATTTCCCCTTCACGCTCGCTTCTTGGTCGGCATGCGGCCCGTGGACCACGGGCTGGACAAACCTGCTGTAAATGATTAATAAACAGAGCAGCGAGAATAAAGCCAACAAAGCTTGAAAATTAGACGTCTAGCATTAAATTAGCGAGCTATGAAAGCAGACGCCCGTACGTTCATGACAGAAAATTAACTAACTACTCCAACGATACACAAATGGTAGAATATAGAAGAAAGAGCCTTTTGATTAATAAATGAAGAAAATGATAAATATTTTCACTTTAGAGGTGTATGAATTCAAACATTTTGTGTACAAAAAATAGTATAATGACTTTCTGCCTGATTAACCTACCCGAATGATTGTTTTATTAGTTTATTTTATTTATTTTACAAAGCATGGCTATAATTAGTTATGAGTATGGTGTGTGCTTTTGTAAACGGCTCCTTATTTCAATAAAATTTAAAGGCAAGCCTATAATTGAAGCAATTTGATTGAGACAGCCTTAATGTCTGCACACTCTATACATTCGAATCTTTCTCGAAAACCCAGATAAAACCTCATAAAAATTATTTACACTAATTTCCATATAACATTATAAATATTTATAATTCCGTTTGGAAAAAAATAATGAATCATATTTAGCAAATAAAATCAAAAATTAAGCAAACAACGAGAAATAGGTCTTCACCTTATTACTCTAGCTGAAATCATGTAAAATCCCCAGCTTCTTCAGCCATTAAAACTAATAATAAAACGCTTATTTAAAATGTCTTTCACGTTAGGATAAGCACCTTTTATCAAAATAATAACAAATTTTGCTTATCTAAGCATCTTGTAAATCAGAAACTTCTATTCAAGGGGAAGGAAGGCTATACTTTTTTTTCTCAGCCACGAAATTATTTCTATGGAATATTTTATTCATTGAATACTGGTGATTTCTTTCTGAATTCCATTTCAGTACCGGACAAACATTTCGCATGTCGGCGTAACGGCTTCAGTTACGCCGACATGCGAAATGTTATGACAGTACACAACAGTTCTGGAATTGTAATGACAGTATGGTTACAGTAATTGAATAAAGGAAGTTCAAAAATTAAATTATAAAAGCACCCTCTAATGATTTCGTACTCAACTGCACTTTTTACACTTAAAGAGCATAAGAATAAATATTAATGATTTCCTTGCCGGAAATACGGGTTTGCACATAGTTTTTTGAATGGAGTTCCAAAGAAACATGGTGCTACAAAACAGTTTCTTAAAGGTTCGCAGATAAGAACAGTACAATAAATAAATATAATAGAATAAACCTGTCGATGAATCTTCATGTTGAAAGTAAAAGAAATGGTATATTTCGGTTTGGATTGCTGTGTGAAACGGGCAACATACAACGACGTCCGAGAGACATTACCAAACAGCCAAAGTAATTGTATACATATGTATGTGTGCAAATTAAATTAAAAGTTCATAAAGTAAAATTAAAAGTAATAAAATTAGTTTTAGAAAAATTATACTTACTTGCTATTTTTAATTTTATAAAACAGAAAGAAAAGTTAATTTCAGTTGTGTTTTTTTCTTCAGGCAATATTTTCTGCCTTAAATAATTTCTCTGCTGAATATGTATATATGAAACGCTTTCAAATATTTAGCCTAAAACAAAGTAGTTAAATTTCTCCAAACCACTTAGGAAAAATATCGCAAACCATAAAATAAACGAGCAGCGGTGCAGGATTCGTCATACGTATTATTTAAATAGTATAGGACTGAACAACTATCATCCAAAACACCACTGACATTTATAACCACACGTGACTCGCCTCCTGGGTTTTCGTTATTGAAAGAAGAAACATGGAAGTTGAATAATCATAAACTAAGTAGAACAGAAGAACGGTATGCATGTTTTTCTATTTTCATGGATTTGCCACAATATAGATTTAAAGAAAAACATTCTGTGTCCCCCACTTTGTGAAGACTTTAAGTCTTCTTTTTATAAAATAATATTTCAAGTCTTCTTTTTATTAAATTCGTATATTTTTCATACTCTTACTTTCGGGTACCTGTTTCAGGACATTCGGGAAACTCCTCTGTGCCATAATCTTATTATAAACTTTATACCAAATGTAAGCATACGAGGAATCATACAGGAAAACTTTATTCCAAGATTCTTACAAGTAGTCAGGCGGTAGTTTATATCGAATACCTAAAAAGTCTCTCACAACCTTGTAAATGCATTCGCTCACACCAGAGTCGCACGCTCTCCTGTTTAAGAACTATCGTTCTAACGAAAGCACCGGTTATTCAACAAAACTATTAGCCTATTTTACCAAACTCACATAGGGTACTAATACTAGAGATCATATCACGCTGGTAATTGTCTTCCAGTATCGATTTTCGGCGAAACACAAGAGGTTACTGAACCAAGTCCGTTTATGCCTTATATTTGTTCGAGCTTCTGTAGGTCAAATAAAATAACAAAATTTCTCACTGGAATCTAATTTTCAGGTACATAAATCTTTTGAAGTAATATGAAAAACAATTATATCAAATTTAAAGCCTCTACTGTTAATTCTATGCTATTTTCTTATTTTTGATGTTTAAGGAAATCCACTTAAGTTCGTTAATCAAATTTCACGGTAAGACGAGAAAGTTTTCAAGAATAATTAAGAATCGACCTTCAAAAATCTAATTTTCTACAACACGTTTTAAAGATAGAAACATGCTAGGACATTTACTTCCAGCAGAATAAAAATTAAACTTCGGCAGTAAATACCTTATTATTAATACTTTTAGAATGAAAATAAGGTCTGAAAACTACTTTAGACATTTTGCAGCATGCAATAAAATGATAGATAAATAAACCTCAAACTTTTGTCATAAAAGCCAATAAATATTTTAAGCTTATTGAGCTGACAGGATATAATCAGAAGAAATAAATTTTCAGGGAAATTGTCATAAATAAAAGTACAAGGATGTTTATTTTTTTTTCTCTACAACAAAAGCTGAAAAGCGTTTGTGAATAGTACGGATATTTCTTTAAGAAGCTATATTCACGGCAGGACAGATAAATAGAGAAGAAAAACGTATTCCTTTAAATATGTTGCTATCTGTTGCTGAGTACATCATATTCTTTTTCCTGTTTACAAACTCAACATAATTTCAGCTTTTTAAATTAAAAACATTATAATTTCGTTAAATTTTTAAAACTAATGAGAATATGCTAACAGAAGTAACAACTGCAAACGACGTGATGTAAGAATCAGTTCGTAAATGAAAACAGACTCACATACAGACAACACGCACACAATTAAGAAAAAAGGATTACCTACTCTTGATCCTGCATTAATAAGTTTCATATACTGTGCTGCCCCCTTCTTTTAAAAATTGCATCAATATGTTTTTGTACGATTATACGAGATTTTCTTAACCATTACTACTTTTCATAAACCCTAAATTCTTTCTTATATTATTATTTATTTAAGCTGATTGGTTGTTTTATGTTAATTTTTTCCTGTACCTTCTCTTTCTTTCGTTAGCCTTCACAGAATGCCGATTAGTTTGAGTTTAAAAAGGCCATTGTAATTGTTATTTAGAGAGCAAGCTGTAGCAACTCTCCAAAAATTGTTTTTCACTCCACTTGTACGCCGATTTGCGTCTTGTAAATGATTTTCTACTTGTTAATACGCAAGTTAGAAGCTGTGCTATCTGGAGCCGGATTAGAAAGAAGCTGAAAGTTATCTTCCGTATAGTACATATTTCGAACAAAACAAACTAAAGTACAGGATTCTGTCATTTGTGTTGGATGCTTGTAGAGACACTAGGATTTTTTATGCTGAGAGACGTGAAAAATGGAGCAATGCCCTCGCCAGGGCGCTCGAATCACGGACCTCTTGAATACGCGCCGAGTGTGCTACCGTTATACCACGAAAGCATGCAGAAAGGGGGTAGAAAATACCTTATATATTCCCCCCTTTTAAAGGGCGACTGGGGATTAGGGGACCCAATCGGCAAATCCTGGTGGTGGAATCATCATCCACTATCTTTTTAGTTCGGATGCCAGTTGTAGAGACATTAGGTATTTTCTTGAAAGCAGGAGAAATGAAAAATGAGCAGTGCCCTCGCCGGACTCGAACCACGGACCTCTCGAATACACGCCGCGCGTGCTGACCACTACACCACGAAAGCATGCAGAAAGGAGGGAGAAAATACCTTATAAGCTATAGTTAATATATTCTTTGCACTCTTTAAAATCAAATAAAATTTTTAATTGAAAACGAAAACTTCAATTATAAAAATACATTTTCCTAACGAAAATAACTACTCCTTATTCAGTTCTGTAGCATGAAAGAACAATTCGAATGGTTTCAGAATGGATACGTCAAAGAATTCGCATTTGTAGACAAAAAGAAATGTTTTCTTTGTAAGACAGTTTTTATTCTTACCAAAGCTGAAATTTAAAGAAAACTTCTAAAATGTTTAGAGATCCTTTTCAATAATAATCGTAGATTGTTAGCAAAATGAAAGACAAAAGGAATGAATTTCAATTATTGTTTAAACCTTTTATTTTCTTCATTAAGAAAACTCTAATTTATTTTATTTTTAAACAAAAAATATAATTTGAATTAAGGTTTAAATTGATATTCAATACTCCAGCTAAAAATTAATTCAGCCTGCCAAATATAAATGAAGTCAACTGGGCAATCCCTCGTTAACCAAGGAATGTGGAATTGTACTGACATAGTCACCTAACTAAGGCGTCGCTTCCAGACAGTTATATACTTCAAGGTGACATTTTGCTCTTTATTTTGCTAATTAAGTTCTTTTTCTAACTTTTCGTATTTTAAAATAAAAATTCCCATGATCTAGCATGCCGTGTTAATAAGCCCGAGTCTGCAAAACTCGGTTAGAAAAAAAAATAATAGACAGTAAGTGAGGGATAAAAATGTTCTTTCCCTCTATTCTAATAATGTAAGAAAAAGAAAAATACTATTATTAAACTGCTGTTTCCCATTAAAACACAAAAAACTAAGACCTCATCATACAGTCGTGCCATAAAAGAATGCATTAACATTTCCTTCCACATATTTATTCATCAAATGTGCGTCAGTAATTAGTAAAAGCACTACACCTTTATATCATGCAAATGTACTGCAGATATAACCACAAGTTCAAAGAAGGAAAATTAAAATACCCTTCTTTGTTAACTAATAATCATACAAGTGTAATAACGAATAATTGTCAAACCACAACTGTTTTTTAATATAATAAAAAAATAAGAAAATAATATTGCGCTGTTAATACTGTTAAACTAGTTTAATAGTAAAATTTGCACGGCAAACTACCATGCACGTTTTCTCTGCTCACATTAAGACAAAAATTAATGTGAAAAATATTTTTGCATGCCCAGTTTTGTCATTCATGCCGCCCATCCGGTATAGTGGTTAGCGTCGCTGACTGCCGTGCCAAAGGGTCTGGGTTCGAATCCCGGAGAAGGCATGGATGTTACCAAATGTATAGTGTCGGTGCGGCATAGCGGCATTCTAAATATGTGGCGAACCGAAAGTCCTCTCGTGTGGTTTGGTGGAAGGGAAGAGGATTTAGAAACCCTCGGACCCGTCCCCTTGGGGTGATATCCATCAAAATTTGGGGCAGAACTGAGTCAAATCGCACTGTCACCTGTAAGGTGCTCAAGCCTGTTGCCAACGACAGGCGTAATCTTGCGCTCCTTGCCACGAGGAATTTCGTGGACTTGGGCTGACTATACGTCAGACTAGTGAGCATAAGCAACAACAACAACAACAACATAGCTTTGCATGATCTTAATTGTTTTTGTACGTTACATATTTTTGCAGCAGAAAAGCTAATTCTAGCAACAGGAGTGTTCAGAAGAGTTAATATGGGTTTCGTAAAATAGGTTTTACCAAAAAGCCCAAGATAAAAAAATCTTAGAAGAAATCGGAAATTTACAGGGCAAAAGGAGGATCCACAGCGTCACATATTCTAAATAACTAATATTCCGGAAGGTATATATTCGAGTAGTTCCAAACTACCATGGTTCTACGGATTGGTGTTCTATTGTTCCATACTGCTGGAAAACCATGTGCGCACACACACATTTGCTAGAACCATCTTTGCACAGATGTGTGTACAGACATTTTCTAAAGGAAAATACGACATATGGATCGGCTGAAGCGTTTTGGTAGAATGGATGATGCAGCGGATATTTCGCGTGCATCAGCATGTTTAATAGGCATAATGCCATGTGCAACTATGCAGCAGGGTCGCACTGCGGCCAACAGGACAGGAAAACGTGGGCCGAACACACGGAATTCACTATTAGTTGTGCAGATATAATCCCACTGCACTATACTTTGTTACTTTAAAATATAAGCTTAAGGTTGTTTTTTCCCACTCGATTTAACTCATAACCATGGGAAGAACAGCTTCTGCAAAAACGTCGACTAGCTTAATTTTTCCCGTTCTTCATTTTCGTTTAGCGTGTTTTTCTTCATAAAAAGCAAGTAAATGAAGGCTGACAGGAACTGTAGACCAGAAGACAGAGGCTCCATTACCTGGCTCACTAATATGCCTGCCTCACACGGATTAAAGCCTCTGCTTCCAGAAGCCATCTACTACCAAGTCCCCCACAACAGGGTGGGTGGCAGACCAGACGGCATTTATTCAAGTCTAAAGAGAATTATACCTGGGCAAACTGTGCCAGTGTTCATACACCATACTGCAGGTTGAAATGACATGGAAAAAATAAATGTAGTGCGATAATGACGATAATAATTACCATCGAAAGGGAGGGTTGCTGACAACGGCCTTGAAATGCCTATAGTAAAGTAATAGGCTAAAACTGTACACCTTCGGACCAATTTTGACGAACAACCCAGTGGACTGATCCAAGAGTCTCCTACCCCTCTTACCCTACTACCGAACCCCACGACAGGCCTTCCTGCTCACCATTTTTTAAGTGTCTCCATGCCGCAGACATACCATACACTTAAAACATCCATATCTTCTTCCAGATTCGATCCCGGCAGAACCATATGGCAACCACGTACACCGACTAAGAGCGGCAGGTGGTAATTGGCAGCATTTCAATGCTAATGTTTGGGTGGGGATCATTCAAGATCACTTTATGGCCCATCATTTCAACATGTTAAATCAAATACCTCGACACTCCTTTATGTAAATAGATGATTCAGCTCCAACATATCTCTTAAAATTTTAGTCCCCAAAAATTGATCAAATGACAGTTTTTCCTCTATTGTTGATGTGACTGTCGTCTTTAATTCTTGAGGTTTTGTTAGTGGCCATTTCTGATGATCTTATATGCGGATAGTTTTATTTGATTTAGAGACAAATTTCATTTATGGTAATTATATATGGTACTGCATTACACAATTAGATATACTTTATAATTAATAAACTATTACAGTGAATGTGTTACATAAAAATTACTAAAAACGATTAATTATTCCCAAAGGATCACTTCATTTTTTACGGAAACAGCTATAAAATTATTCATTTTCTACTTAAACAGTTTAACGGTAATTAAATTTCTAAATGAAATGTATGCTTGAAAATCACGTATAAGCTAAGGGCTAGTACCAAATTTCTTAATAATCCAAAACAGGGGTACTTAGCGGGGATCATGATTGTCCCTCTGGGAAAGTAGAAATTGTAAAGATGTCAGCGATGATCAAGGAGTGGATAGACGAATACGCATGAGCAGTAGTTGATCGGTGCAATGAAGATCCATTTGATTGCAAAAAATATTTATTAATATTGCAAAACTGATAATTAAATACGCATTGAAAATAATAAAGCAATATCAAGTAGTAAGGAAGAAATCCTAAGAAATAAATATAAGGGGAAAAAATACAAAAAAATAATAATTTAACACTTGATATATATATATATATATATTAAAATTCAATATCTTTTTAAAATATATGCATTTTTTAAGAAAAAAGGGCACTATAAAAAGAGCAAAACACAGGAACACACACCCAATAAATAAATAAATAAATAAATAAATAAATGTATGAAAACACAAAACTACCTCAAATACATTTTTATGTATAAATCGCTTGCAGAATTTAAAAGATTTTAATGCTTGTTTCCAAAACGCTACAAATTTGAATGTGCCAGCATGGCTCATAGAAACGTCCAACGCGATGCAGTATTTGATATTGATATTATAACATAAGGAGATGATTGCATTGACGAAGAATGTTGAAACAAGTGTTATTTAAAACACAAGGGAACGCTAACATTTGGAATTTAAAAGTCATCCGGGAGACATATTCCAAAATAAAAGTGTTACCATACAATATTATTGACTTTTAATTTTTCTTTAGTAAAAAAAGACTTTTGCCAAGTCAATAATTCGTTACTTAAAGCAAGAAACAAGTTGAATATTTCTGAATGAAATTGATTTACGAATTATAATAACCAATTTTACGATAAACATTAAAAACATTGCATCAGCACATCAAGGACAGCAGTCACATTAATGAAAATCAAACTTTTTCTCATTTAGAAACCGTAATTTTATTTTTGGAAACTTGTCCATATTTGTGAAATTAAGAAAAAATAATACACAAAATAATAAAATATAAATCTAATAAACCATATTTTTCTAAACTTTTGTCCCCATTTTTAATGTTATCTATAAATTACGTGTAACGATTTATATTATGATTATGTTTTATGAGGTATATTATAGTAAAATGTAAGAGGGTCGATGAAGAAAATTATTTTTTTTCAAGGGGTCGATGCAAATGAACGTTTGAGAATTCCTAATCTAAAACATCGGGAATTCATCAGAACATTCTCTCTTCTTACACCCATAAGCACATCACATAATTTGAACAACTATAAACGAACTTCATTTCCGAAGATATGCAAAATAATGCAAAATTTGGTCACAAAATCAAAAGTATTACCAAATACCTTTAGGAACAAAACCAATATATTTGTGAGCGATACTTGTTACGAAAAAGGTTTTATATTAGTTTATACATCCTTCTAAATAATAATTACATGAAAATGGTTTGGAAAGTTTGCACGAGCTTCTGTAGGATGTTTCACTAGATCAGTAGCATCATGAGGGGGATGGTTTCTGTTTCACCGTATGGTAAAGTCTTGGTTTGTCGTATGCTTAATACTGTTCTGTCCATGACATATGACAT
This sequence comes from Stegodyphus mimosarum, assembly GCA_000611955.2. Taxonomy (NCBI): domain Eukaryota; kingdom Metazoa; phylum Arthropoda; class Arachnida; order Araneae; family Eresidae; genus Stegodyphus; species Stegodyphus mimosarum. The sequence goes on along the minus strand of KK115380.1, from coordinate 216,373 downwards.
AAAAACAGGTATACTGTTTAGTTGCTTTCGTAACAATTAAAACATCAAGAATTTAACTACTTATGATTTACATAGCTAGCTGTTGAGTAATACATGTACGATAAAGTTTACATGATTTATTATTTAAATTCTATAGGGTATCAAACCGGCATGAAACGTTTGCAAGAAAACAGAAAGCGCACAATGCTTCAGCCCACCCTATTGATAAAAACGAGCAGTGAGAAATTAACTACAGAGAACTTCAATCATCTTACATTTCAGTCTTTCTTTATCATTTTCAGTGAATTCAAGTGTAGAACTGAAAATAGTACATGACACTTAAGTCAGAAAAACATCGCCTCATTTAGATTCAGGACACATTATGATGCTAAACAAATTCTTTATTTTGTTGGTGTAAGTTTTCTCAATACTCAAACTTTAAAAGAATGCTAGGAACTTTTTTTTTAAATTTGGATTCTCTTCCATGATTATAGATAGGGCTGTATAACCCACATCTCAAACTATTCCAAAATCACAATATTAAGGATCAAAGGATTATAATATTAAATACGAATAAATGAGACAACAAATGTACTGAGTTTTATTCAGCACTATCATAAAAGAAATAAATGGAAAAAATTAATAAATAAGTTTAGTATTTTGTGCTTCAGAAACTGTGAATGATTCATGCTGAAATTATTCATACTGCGTATGGATAATTTCTTAAAAATAAAATACTAACATAAACACACGCAATGAACAAATGGGTTTGTATTAGATCATAATAAAGTCTATATATCGATAGAAGCAATCTTTGTTCTAATACGCTACAAAATAAAGTAAATAGAATTTCTTTTTCATTACAAATACATGTTTTACCTGTAAACGCATAGAATAATGCAAGGACAAAAGTTCAAATTGGAGGAATGGAACTGTGAGGCTGAGTAGTTATATAAATGTAGACGATGCAGTGGCAGAATTATATAATATACAAACAGCATCTTTTCAGCAAACTTCTTCATGAGTACCAAGTAAAATTATTTGATTCTTCAAAGGTAGAAAGACTCTAAGTTTATCCACTTTCACCTGCCTTCCAGACATTTAAGATAAATATTTTGAAGAACTAGGAGACTAAAGCAAACAATCTCAAACTTCCTATCCATAACAGCGAAAACATAGAACAGTAATTGCAATATAAATCTGTATAGTTTCCCAAACTGGTGCCTAAACTTTACAGTCCGTTATTCTTTTGGGTCAGCAGATTGCAACGCCTTTAGTCAGCAGTCCTGATCGGTATAGTGGTCAGATGCCGATAGGCCAGGATTCGAATACCTAGAAGGCATGCATGGTTTTAAATGTCTACTGTGTCTATGCGGTACGTAGGCCCTTAACATACTGGCGAGCGAAGACAGGTGGTACATCCTCGGGTTTTCTCCGGTGTGTTCTCTATCAAACTTAAAAGTAGAGCTGCACAGTTACCGCAATGGAATTGTAGGTGAATAGTGAAATTTTCCGCGCATTTGCCCCTGTAGATTAGCCAAATATTGTATATAATCGAGTTGCGGTATAATTACGATTATCAGTAACAGCCAGAAAGCATATTTACACAATAGACGACACAGCTTAAAACCAAACTGAAAAAGTTCAACCCAAATTGCAAATATTTATTTAATTTATCAGAGCAAAAACGAACTGTTGCTTGAAAAAACAAAACAATACAGGACAAATCGCATCATATTGTAATGGCACTTAAGCTAGGTGTTGATTTTGTTTGTACATCAAATTCCAGAAAGAGCGTAAAATGCATTCCAGAACGCGCACTTTCCTATTGGCATTTCGAGAAATGGACCGCAGCAGTCATCTCAATGGGCATCGCCAGTTTTAAAATCAAGTACACATTGACGAGCCAAAACATTATGACCATATCCTTGGTGGTCATAATGTTTTCAATTTGAATGACGAATCTCACATTTTTCGATGAACTTGTCTGAATGACGTGTAGGGCATGTGATTAAGTGAGAATGTTATCTAACTCCTGCTGGAGAAAGTAAGGATACATTCTTTGCCTTACTTTTGCGAATAATGGGAAAGGCTGCTAAGGGAAGACTGTAATGGCCCAAAGACTCGGAATGATTATCTAGGAAACTGCACGATTGATAGGTTGTTCACTATATGCCGTTGTTAGTATTTATGCAAAGTGGATAAATGACGGTGAAACCAAAATTAGGCGCCAAGATGTTGGACGTCCACTCGACATCAAAGAAAAACGACGTCGGACTATCCCGCTTGGTACAGCTAAGTCGGCGCCATATAGTGGCTCAGCTGATAGCTGAATACAATGCAGATCCAATTGCAAGTGTTTCAGAACACACAGTTCGGCGCGCACTGTTAGATATAGGACTGCGCAGCAGACGTTCGACTATTATGCCGCTGTTGAACAAGCGTAACTGTCAACTACAACGGACCGAGAACATCTAGACTGGATCATGGATAATTGGAAGACAGTTGCCTGGTCGGTTGAATCACGATGTTTCATTCATCACGTCGATGATCGTGTCAGGGCATGCTGTCTTTCAGGAGAATAGTTGCATCCCCCGCGCTGTACAGCAGTTAATACACAGGCTGGTGGTGGCAGCATTATGCTTTGGGGAATGTTCTCATAGGGACTCTGGGACCCTTAGTTATAGTAGAACAGACCATGAAAGCTGCGGCTTATCTGAATATAACTGCAGATCAGATGTATCTTTGCATGGCTTATGTCTTCTCCACTGGATATGGAATCCTTTAGCAGGTCAACGTCCCATGCCACAAAGCTTGAATTGTATTGAAGTGATCTGCGGAGCATAAGGACGAATTCCAGTTAATGTCCTGACCACTTAACTCGCCGACAGAGCACATTTGGGATGTCATGGAGAGGCAACTCAGAGTTTAATATCTTAATAGCACCGGAATATCTTGATTTTTAATGAAAGCTGGTTAAATATTTGGTACAACTTGTCTCCAGTCATCTACCAAGAAATAATGGTATCCATGCCAAGGTGAGTTACAGCTATTTTGCAAACCAAAGGTCGCGCAACGTACTGTTAAGTAGATGCTGGCAATATTTTGGCTCTTTCGTGAGTATTTCTTTCGGTCCTTAAAACGTCTCTTCTGTTTTGGATGCCGTGCATCTATGCTTTAATTTCTTGCTCATTGTAAGTGCATCAGCTTTGTTCGCAGCACTGTTTTCAGCTATCACACTACCATGAACTGACGTATATGTATGACACGTGAAATTTTGTGATCGGACAGAATACATTATTCCTTGCTAACATATGCCTTCAAATATTACAAGCATACGCCTAGTTTACACTCCTTGTTCTGGATAATGCCACGTGTCGCACTTGGTGTTTGATCTCATGTTTGTACACTCCTGAGAGTTTCATGGTGATTGCCATGAGATCCGTTAGCTTTCCTTGTGAGTCGTTGATAATGAACACATATTTTTAAATAAATGATTGTCTACTGATGAGGGCCTGAAGTATCTATTTCCTAACATTTAAGATTAGAGTAACAATCTCTGATTCAGTAGGCTCTGGCATTTTCGGCGAATTGCAAGTCAAAATCGCAACATTATATCGCAGATTAATCCAGCATTCATTCTTCAAAAAACATTGTATGAATACATAGCATGGCACAGAAAACACATTACCACCCATTTGATCCTGTAAAACACATTCTTTCAACATGATAGCTATTTTCACACTACTCTGACACACTTCCAATAATCGGTGGCATTGCTTAATTGCTCAGTGTGACGTACTATCAGACCTGTCTTAGCAGACACAAAGCCTTCCGTTATTGCAATATTGTACGGAGTTTATTTGCACCAAAACTCTCCAAAATTGCAAAACACTGGACAAAATATGAGCCCTTACTAGACCTTCGATTAGTGCCCATGGCACACATATTTTAGAACGGCACTGCTTTAATACTTGGAAACACGTTTTGAAACTGTTCGTCTTCACAAGCAGGCTATAATAGTTCGTTTAAAAACATGTAATATTAAGTACTCTCAAACATTATTAAGTGTGTCAGAAAATATCAACATGTTCTTAACGGCTTCATACGCATTTCATTTACGCACCCAATGCTATATAAAATTCGATTTTTTTTAATTTAACACAAAGTTCTGAAAGAGCATATTTCTAATCGGTTAATCAAAACCTTGGTCAGGCAGTAATGTCATAAAAATCGCATCAGCAATGAAATAGCCAGTAAGCAGTAGTTTAATCCCTTCAGTTCTTGGTGATTCTATGCTATGTATATTTCAAGTGCTTTTTTACCTATAAGCAGAATTATTCATCTCTTAGTTTCGATGCTTTGAAACAATCTAATTTTTTATATTTTGGTAAAACTAAAAACAATCAAGAACCCATTATTGCTTTCCGTACCCTCGGGATCTAGGCATCCAAAATAAATGCAAGATTGGTAGCAAAAGGATTAAGATGCACTTAAAGACATAATACTGTGTAAGTGCTTTTATATATTAACACATGCATTAATTCTTTTATTAATATAGTTTTCTATAGAAGCGAAACAGGTTTCGTACCATGAGTGGGACGATAGGAAAGCAAAACAAATTAATTTAATGCTAATATTGAAATTAAATTTGATCTAATCTGTAATACCTATTTCACACTGCTACACAGTTTGAACACTTACACCCGATATATCTATGATAATTTTACACTTCACAATAGGACCTGTTTGCAATGTGTGAAGTATCTTTGGGTGTGTTTTTAAGTCTTTATAAACTAAAGCAAATTTTAAATTTTAAGAGTTAAGGCAAAATTATAAGACATTCAGCAACAGAAATATTCTGTAAAAATCTTCAATTAAACGCAAATTTCACGTATTTTAAGAAGTTTTATTTCATCACTGATCTGCTATTCATTGATTAGAAAACTTAAAACTAATATTCATCAAAATGTTCTTTTATTCACTTTTAGCGTATATAAATCGTTTTACAAAGTTAAATTGCTATAACACCATAATCCTCTGAAGCTAAGATCTCTATGATTATAAGCAGAACCGAAGGTTAAATATAATTTAGTTAAATGATTTTCTCAAAGAAAAAGCTATTTGCCTCAAAAGGAATGTTTTCGAGAAGAATTTCATAACGGACGTTTGCTTCTATTTACACCTATAACTAAAAAACACGATAGTTCTATGCAAACAACCACCTGCAAGAAGCTGATTTCGGAATGAACAACCAGTATTCAGCAATTTTATCCCCTAAAGGAATTATAATGAGATTATAATCGTTTCCAATATCTTAATCTAAAATATTTACTGTTACACAAATAAGCATTTCGGATAGGATTTATAGTTCTGTGATTTTAGAAAAACTCAGCTGAGAGCATTTAGACTAAATTTGAGTGGAGTTATTTTTAAAAATAAATTTGCAGTTACGCTGTGCATAATATGAAACTTATAGGGTAATGCAAAATGTTGTTAGAAGAGAGTACTGCGTAGATACCCAATCCTGATAGCTACATATATTTATTACTCAATTGCTACAAGAAAATTACTAAATTTTAGATTATACAGTTATAAGTAAGGAGCATCTGCAAATTCGTATGACCTGATGATTACAAAAAGGTTATTTGTAAGATTCCCTCTTAGTGATTATTAATACGTTCAGGAGGTATATCAGCAAATCTGATGCTGATTAAAACTAACTCAGATCTTTTTCAAAGTTAATTAAGTTTTCAAGGTTAAGTGCTGATTTAAAATTTCGATTAAAAATAATGAAAGGCACTAAATTATTTTGCATCAGAACGTAGAAGATTTTCGCAAACCCCAGGTTTTTAAATAGTACTACATGAAGGTATCGAAAAATTTTGGATTCATTACACTATTTATGGGCTATTACTGAATTTTAACGCTTCATTAATTAATTTATGTAACTGTTTTAATTGCATTTCGTAAAAGCTGTAGTTTTATAGCTTTAATTATCGGATGCAGGAATAGGATTTTCTCGAAGGCTCCTAGGTATAAATTACGAGCAGTTTAGGTGGCATTTAAGATTCAGTTTATGTACCAAATTTCGAAATATTTTTCAGGTACCAAAAATTTCGTACCAAAATAGCATTTTTACATCTATAATGAATTTCTGTGTTTTTGGTAAAACCTAATATGATATCCTGTATAATGTGTGAGTGCAATATTTAGCGTTATAGTATACGTTGTTTCCTTTTAAGCTAATTATTATCTTGAGATTGCAACCAACTCCCTACAAAACGCGATTAAGCGTGCTAAGATATTTAGTATTCACTAAAATCAAGTAATCATTTAAAATTCGGATATTAAAATTTAATCAATATAATTCAAATACCTTTATAAAAAGTAGAATACAAACTACTTCTCAAAGTCATGATAAAAAATTTCTTCACCTCGGGCAAAATTGTTACTGCTCATCGTCGCATAGTAAAAATTAAAATTTTAAATTTAGTAAAATAATACATTTAATGACAAGAAATTTAGACACTGAAAAAAAATACTATGTGATTTAATAATTCACTCAAAATAACAAATATAAAATTATATAAGTACTTTTTAAAAAAATATTTAATAACATTTCAGGCATGTTATAGGGCATTACATTTACTAAGTTATGACTGAAAATTTAAAATGATTACTGCGTAAAGATAAATTAAAAAAAAAGCTTACTCATCTATGAAACCTGGTTTGAAGCAGAACATTCTGCCGACGCTTAGTAGTGCATGACGCATACACAGACATAATTGGAAGAACATTTAACTAGCAATTACACAACATATCCATGCAAAAAAGTTGAAAAATATTTCTTACTGGGCTTTATACATAAGAAACAAGTACCTAAATCAGTTGAATTTCAAACGACATTTGCGTTAATAACATTCCAAATACTGAATGTTAAATGAGATATATATAACACTATTCTTCCCATGGAAAACAATAAATATGCATTTTATTTCCTTTGAAAATCGATGGAATTACAACATTTTTTACTATTAACCTAGTTAATATTTGCAAATCTTCGAGGATGAACTTGAGATTGTAATAACCTTATTAGTGAAAGCTAAAGCTATTACACACGAAAATCACTTCCTAACTAGATATAAGCATAAAATTAATAATTGGGGGTCTAGTAAAATACGTATTACATATAAAAAAAATCCTCAAGCTCAAGAACTCTGACCTAAGTCAATAAAATCCAACCTTCTTGCGCGAGATTTACCAAAAGCAGCTTCTATGTCATTTATCTTTGTCATCGTAACTGCTTTGGAATGAATAAACTACGCTTTATGCAGCCAAAGGCAGCACGTCGAAGATAAGGTTCTGCATATGAATTAACCATCCAAGTTAAAATCAGATTAGACGCGAAATGTTAAACTATTGTGCTTATCTTAAACCTTGGAAATAAGGCACATTAAAGACGCTGTTACATTTGAGAAAAAAATATAGAAACATTGCTCTTATCTCTTTAGAAAGTGCTTTATCTTAAATTCGCGTATTGATTGATACATTCAAACAGTGGTTGCTACAAATGTTCTGTAAAACGATAAAGGCATGTATCATTCCATACTTTCTGAGTCTTAAACAGCGTACATACAAAGGAATTTATGCGTATATTTTAAAATTTTAAAGCACAGAGAATATGAATGTCTAAATGTAAACCTGTAATCATTTAAGTACCATTCAATAATTTTCAAACTGGGTAGTTTAATCAAAAAATAACTGCCGTCCTTATGTGTGCTATAAGTTTGTATAAACTTATGTCCATGTTCCATAGTTATTCCATTGATCAGGCAATTATTCCTTTTCTATTTTATTAACTAACATAATAATAAACAAATTAACAAACAAAGCTTATAATATATGTCATCGTGATGGAACACAACCACACGGAACCATCACGGCATCAGAAACGTAACTAAATGAACTGTATTTTACCCCATCGGAGAGGGAAGGAGAAAGATAAAATCCCTCGTTAGGGAAAACGGCCTAAAGTCGAAACAAAATTTCTATTTCTTTCAAAAACTACCGCATTTACTCACGCATAGCTTTTTAGCACAAAGTTCTGAATTTTTTTTTAAGTATTCACGTAATTTTACTTTTTCTCAAGGCGTTAAGAAGCGTGAATGATATCGTCCACGTAATGATTATTTTCGTCTTACTAATTGATTGTCTCATGAATTTTGGATGCATAGGCATCTTCATGGATTTTGGATGCATGTTGTTTACTACTACTGCGTCAGTGTTTTCGCGTATAGCAGGTAGAATGTCATTGAGAAGGTCCTTAAGAGATTGTGAAAAACGGCGTGCAAGAGACTCTGACGCAAGTCTGTAAAGACCTAAACAAAGCCAAACGCGAAATGTTAGATATCTGGAAACAGTTAAATTTTTCCAGATGTCGCATTTGTCTAACATGTCGGATTTGGCTATGTTTAAGTTTGCTACGGCACGTTTTCGATCTTGAGTTGAATGTCTGCATGGAGATAACCAGCGCAAGATCGAAAACGTGCCATAACGGGTTCTCAAAAATTTTATTTGGCAACGACTGCTAAAAGAAATTGACAACTTATGTCACCCAAGATTGCAAGGGATGTTCCCTGCAGCTACAGGAAACCACAGAATGAGCAGATGTTCAGTCATTTTCAGCTTTCTCTGCTCATTTAGCGGCTTTTATATTAATTACATTAATAGCTAAAAATTATTAATAAAGATTAGAATTATATTGCTTTTAGACTGTCGCTGCTTATAATAAGATAGTTCATTGGATTCTGAAGCTTTTGGTGAAGAGAAGCTTTTAGAGAAGAAGAATGGTTACGAGCATTGTTTGTTGTATAGGGCCAAAAATGTAGATCTTTGATTATTTAACACTAAAATAAGTGCTGGCCTAATGTACCTGGTGAGCCACAAACTCAACTGCCTGTGTTATGTAGCCCGAATTTATATACGTAGACTACAAAAGGTACATGAGCTGTCAGAAGATAAGTCACTGAACTATTTATAGGAACTAATTTACGTGAGGGAATGGGTCGAAAGGTAAATGTTTTTCTTCCAGTTAGTTCTTGCAACCAAAAACTGTCCATTGTGACATAAGATCTTTTTCTAAACGAAATTTTAAGTAAGAATTTGGATTAGACAAGGAAATAATTGATGTTAAAATACTCTGATAGCTAATCAGCGATCTTATTGCCGACAGTGCGCACATGGGCACGTATAAATTTTGTTTTGTATCTGTTGGAAAGTGTGTTCACAGATATTGAAATTCACTAATGAAAAGCGACTTTGCCCTACTACAGATTGAAGACTCGAAGCACTGCCAGATATTATTATACTTGTTGTAGAGAACACTTTTGCAAATTTAATTGCTTCTGGAATTGCTAATTGTTCTGCCTGTAAGATAGATCCTGTAAGATTGTTTGATTTTGCTTTCCATGTTTCAATTTGCATTCCAGTGTAAAAAGCGCAAAAGGTACAAAGTACACCCAGCTTATAGCTACAATAATTCGACTATCCAGATATACTACCATGAGAGACAGGCTGTATTAATGAACGGCTACATGCATGGAAAGTCGGGACTGCGAATGCGTTCTGTTTCAGTAATGAAGAGATTGTTTTGACGAGAGTAACGTAGACTGCAGCTGAGTAACGTAGACCAGTTTTTTCTACTAATGAGTCCAGTTTTCTTCAACAAATTAATTCCAGACATGTCACAATCTAGAGGATTCAAAACGCAATACGCAATAAAAATGAAAACAGATGTAAAAGCCATTGGTACAAAGGTGGCGGATCATGGTATGGCCAGGCATCATTTTAAATGGCCGCACTAACCTACATATATTTATCAGTGCAACTATAAATGCTCAAATAAATAGAGTTGAGATTCCTGATACTTACGTCAAGATGTTTAGGGGAGCAGACGGTAATAATTTCTTTCTAATGCACGATAATGTTGGTCCCCGTCAGGCTGCGTTAGCGACAATTTATTTTGAAGGGGAAGGAATCCAGTGGATGGTGTGACCCGCATATGTCTGAAATTTAAATCCGACAGAAGATGTGTGTCATGCACTAGGACTAGGACTCCAGTTGTATCACTGGAACCCCGTCTACCATTCTCCAGGATCTTCCAGGCTTTTTTTAACGTGAATATATTTTATTACCGCAGGTACATCTGGAAAATTTGATACACAGCGTGGAAAATCGCTTTAAAACTTGCATGCAGGTCAGGAGTACCACATACCTTTTTTTTCTATTTTTATGTAATTGTAAACGATTAAAGCCACATTTTACAACACATTTTATATCCTGTTATTCAAATTTATGTTTTTCAGAAATAAATAGTTCTGTATTTCGAGTAAATAACAGGCATGATAAAATCAAGATTTTTGCAAATTCAATGTTCCAACTGTAAAATAACTCAAGTTACACGAGTTTTCATTAGTTGTTCCTTTAATTTTTCCAGCCAGTGTATAACGGTTGAATTGAGATGCACATATGGTATAAAATCATCCTAATTTATAAACACTTCTTCTGCTATGACTAATTTTATTAGTTCAAAATATATTCCTCCTAAATTCACAGAGATAAATATAAAATTAAGGTTTTACGTTTACCTGTTTTATCAGAAGCAAATGAGATCCTGCATTGTAAAGAAAATACTAACACTCAAACGTTTTTTCTACATGTGTGTATAAAAATTTGGAAAAGAGATAATATTCGATAATACTCTTGTAATATGTCGAATAACATCTAGATTAAACGCTTCAGCGAAAACAAATCGAGCTATCTTCTAGGAATTCCATGAAATATTCTTGAACGAAATTATTATTATTGAATGAAAAGAAACAATTCAGAAAAGATCAAATAAATAATTATAAGAGACATTATAATTGAGTATTGTTATTTTACGAATGAAGAGTCATAATTTAAAAACAGCTACGAAAAAGAAAGAAACAAAATATAAACACTCATCAGTTTTTCCTCATAATCACGTCAACGAAAGCTAAAAGAACAGTCACGAAACAGGATATTTTATGCTGCTTATTTTAACTTGACCACAAATAAATTTTGTATTTTATTTTTTTCTGCTTTTGTTAATGTTCTAAAAATACACGGCGTTTTTCTAATTATAGCCTTACGCTAAGACAGACACTTGTTGGCCTTGCCATTGAAATGTCGAGATGAAGGCAACCAGATGTTTTTACTTTCTTTTAGCTTGCGAACTGGCTGCGATGTCATTCATGTTATTACGGAGAAAACACATTGCACACGTAAATCCGGAATAGGGATTTTTTTTTAAACGAAAGAATGTACAGTCGGGGTGGGGTTGTGTTTTTCAGGTGAATATGCTTCATGCATATTTCATTAGGTAAACAGGGCGTAAAACGTTTCAGAAGATCTCTGTCGCCTGCTCTTTATATCATACTCTTTAAACATAGAAAAAATAATATTTTTTATAAGTTTTGCGCTTTAAGAGACCTTTATTTACCTTCATAAAAATTAAGCAGTAAATTTGTTCAATTCGCTAACTTGTTTATTTTATTTACACATTCGCATGTAGACAGTCATAGATTGTAAATCTGGGCTAGTAATAAGACGAAGCTTTCTATGTTTATGTGATTTAGAATAGATGTTTTCATGGAGGAAGTTGCACGAAAAATTGATTCGTTTAAAATTTATAAAGAAAACATATGAAAACATCCTGCAGCCCGCAAGCTTAGTCGTTTGGATCCGAGCCCAGGACGGAATATGAATACTCAATAGAGTAATTAATTTGGCTATTGGTGGCGTAAAACGTGATGCCAATATAATATGAGATGAATAAAAACAAAGAAATGAACTATAACATGATAAAGTATAAACGAAAGATTTACAGCGAACAGGAAAAAAATTATCAGAACTGTTGCATAATAACTGATGATGATAAAGATAATATACGACAAATATTTCGAATGAGATAAATACTTTAAGCATTCAGATATGGTGCATTCTTTTAAACATAGTAAAATATCAGCAATATACTAACAAAAAAAATTATGCATATTTACTGATCTTTAACAGATGCAATTCGTCCCCTTCCCTAGTCATTCACTCACTTATATAGACCCTCTTGTAAACGCCTACAAAATGCAAAAATAAGTACGTTTTTATTCTGATTTATTCTTAAAGTGAACAGAATTAAATTCCAACAAGCTATAGAGTAAACAGAATATTTACAGCAGGATTTCTGTCCCGCATGACTTAAACAAAGTTGATCGAAGAACCATCTCATGCCCCAGAAGGGCCTTTTTGTAAACCCTGTGGTGTATTCTATATTACGCTTCCGCATTAAATAGTTTTGCTAATGTTCTGTAAAATCTGTGTTACGCTTAATCGTTTTTTCGATTTAAGTCTGCAAATTTCTATGTGCTTCAGTATATTTATTAACCTTCTACTTAAATAACATTTCGCATGCATAGCTGAGCGAAAATGTATGAAAGACATTTCAGCTCACAGTATACTACATTTGCATTTTACGCTGAGTACAGTCACAACGTAAACCAACAGGTAACTGAAGTAAAAAAGAGAATATTCAAATCTGTGTTTTTATTTTGATTACAGGGGAAAATTCAACGTCACAGATCATATTGCTGTCCTTATTTTTCAATAAACAATAATATATAGCAGTTTTCTGCTGACGTTTGATATATAAATAGAGAGCTGTTGTTTGCAAAACCATAAATAATTCTCTAAATTCAGTACATGCCCATTTCGCATTTGAAAGAGAACAACTTCATAATGCGTTACAGAAAAAGTATAATTTAAATTCAGCACGTAGTTTATTCAGCAAGCAATTATAATTTTTGGACACATCATTGCAGACTGTTGTCCTGAACAGATGGATTTTTACTCTGAACAACAAAGTGTGGTTGTTGGATAGTAGTGCAACTGGACACATGGCAAAAGACTCATTTTGGTTTCAGAATATTATATCCATAGGTGAGGGAGATTTACCAGGCAGGTAAAAATTCAAAAATATTTTCAGAGGGTATTGGTACAATTAGCATCTGATAATTGTATAGTTATTTATAATGATGTAAGTGATTTTAAGTGTGAAACTTGTGACATAAGTAAAATAACTAGAAAAAATCATCCAAATATTGAAATTAATCAGAGTTCAGAAATTTTAGAAATAATTCATTCGGATCTGTGTGGTCCTGTTCAAACTGAATGAATTAGTGGGTCTAAATATTTGATGATCTTAGAGGATGATTTTTCTGGAATGTATTTTACTTATTTTCTTAAAAGTAAAAATGAAGTATTTGATACATTTTCTAAATTTAAAGCTAAGTATGAAAATTTAACTGGTAAAAGAATTAAACGTTTGAGAACAGATAATGGCTTAGAATTTGTAAATGAACAATTAGGTAATTATCTTGCTAATTCTGGTATTTTTCATGAAAAAACAATTCCATATAATAGTGAAAGTAATGGGAAAGCTGAACGGGCAAACAGAGTTCTTTTGGAAAGAGCTAGGACATTAGTATATGAGAGTGAGCTTCCGTTAAAATTCTGGGCAGAAGCAATTAATTTTAGTACTCAAGTATCAAATTTAACACCCCGGAGAGGGAAAGAAAAAATTCCTATAGAAATGTGGACTGGTAAAAAACCCAAATTAAACTATCTTATAAAATTTGGATGTGTGGCATACTTTCACATTCCGAAAATAATGCGAAACAAATTTGATATATCAGGAAAAAGATGGAGTAATAAAATAATTGAAGAACGATCGGTTAAATTTAACGAATCTTTAAAAGGCAGTAATTATATGGGGAAAAAATCGTGGAAGGAAAAAGAAGTAGATCAGAAAACAAAAAGTGAAAAACCAGGCTGTGCTACCATTTGTTGTTCAGAGTAAAAATCCTTCTATTCAGGACAACACAGAAAAAAACAAGAAATCATTTAATAGCCATCTTAGTGACACAATCCATACTGAAGATTCATAAAATTTAAGATATCGTAACTCTACCAACCAACACGCACAAAAAAAGGCTTACAAACTGTATGAAGAGCTTTGTTTAGTGAGATTAGTAAAAAGCAGATGCACTTCTAAACAAGATATAACTATTTTTAATTTTGTTATATTATATAAATAGTTATTTCTAATCATGTTCTTTTAGTATTTATGTTTGACATGTGTGATTCCGAGTTACTTTCATTATTATTATAAAATTAAAGAACTAATTACATAAGTGATCTAAATTATGTTCTTTTTGTAAATGCTTATATTAAAATATGTAAATGCTTTGTTCCTTTTGTTCACAACAATATAATGCACTAACTAATTAATGTTAACATGTTCTCAGTAATAATGAAAGAAATTTTTAATGGTGTTTACCTTCCAGATTTAAAGGCAGACTGTCTTATAAAAAAGAAATTTGAAAGATGTAAAACATATACGCATTTCGAATTAAAACGATTAAACTTTAAAAAATTATATTTTATTTCGCATCAAAAAATATACTTTCACGTTGCGTAATTAATTAAATGAGATTTTGTTCAGCTATGTGTTTTTTAATTTTCGCACATTTCCTTTGGATGTACAGGATTCAAATACAATTAAAACTTGATTCTGATCTGTTTTTAAATAGCTACGAAAACACGCTTATAATGGTCAAACTTTTACAGTAAAATTGTGAGAAATTTCGCCTAACACTTCCTTATGTCAAGGCTTTAAATCATACGGTGACTGCTGGAAGGTCTCGGCGTAACAGTAAGTCCAACCAGAACTCTAAATAAATGAGCATGGTTATTTTAATTTACTATTTTACTCTTTGCAATTAATTGACTTTAGTGCTTGACATTTGCTCAGTCGATTTAAATGACGTTTTTTGACATCTTTGATTATCGCATTATACGGAAAGACCTAATTCTTTCGTATCAGGTGGGACGTCAAAAAGCCCTAAAAAGGAAGCCTACTCATAAACCCAGCGCAATGGGATTCCACTTTCCTGCGGCGTAGTTTTGAAATCTGAACTCTCTATTAGGAACCCTCGCAGAACCGGCAACCCAGAGTCACCACTTCTGGCCGCACGGACACCACGAAAGACGAAGAAGCCTCATGAAGAACCTGTCTTCTGGCCGTTGCGCTACCCGCTCGGATGACCTAAGCCACGACCGTTCGGTATAGCATAGGCTGCCCTTTATGGCCGTAGGGGCTCTGTCCATGTAATTTACACCCCAGGTGCTGAGGCTGCCTAAATATAGATCCTAGCTAATACACTAGTCGACCCCCAACAATAGCTAAGAAAAGTTAGGCGATAAAACAACAAACGGATCATGTTCTGAATGCAGCTATCAGGCCGTGGACAATATGTTTAAGGCAAAAGAAATTTCACTCTTAATAATATGTTTAAGGCACTCGAATACTGCCGTAGAAACATAATGTTTAAGGCACTCGAAGATTGGCATAGAAACACTAATATTTTTCACCCCCACCAAATGTTATAGGCGTCCTTCAATATCACTTGGAGATTCAAGTGCCCCCTTAAGACACTCCACCACCAACTGGTGGGCGGTACCACACTGAGAATCAATGCTCTAGAATTTTTAATGTTATAGTATTGCTATTACACAATTTTAAGTTAACCATTCCGCTTTTACTTTTTTAAAAATAATACGAATACAATAATCCGGGTTTAAATTTGGAGAACGCATGCACATTTTAAGTGTCTATGAGGAGGGGGCGGTACTTAAGGGAAATTCCCAGCGGAAATTCTCTCGAGAAGTTTGTGGACGGGAAACAGAGGTGAGACATTTTTGGATCCATTCCCCGAAGAATTATCTTTAAAAATTTAAGACGCAACTGGACAAATTCGCATTGCTACTATAAGCTGTCCAAGCCTTCTTAGCAACTGTAGACCTTGTCTCTTGAAGACGTTAAAATTTGTGAATTTCTTCTGATATTACTGTCAGAAAATTAAGATAAATTATAAAAAATAATATCAAGAGTTTAAAAAAATTTAAATATTTCTTTTCGGAAATCATAAATATTAAAAAAAGTTTTAATACATATGCATTTATTTTTATTTATTTTTTTAAGTAAAAAATTCTTCAAATATTAGCTGATAAACCGTTTTTGAGCTCTAAAGCAATATATTGAGGGCGCGAAAAGAATATAATAGTCCAATTAAAATATGTTTCCAACGTGACATAGAAATAAAGCATTTGCTACCAGCAGCCCTATCTGGTCATCATATTTCATTGTTTAATCTAACCTCCCACATGACCCCTTTCAATAGTCGTTTGGATTTGAATTCGTGTTCCAACTGAAATAGCATACGTCTTCTTTCATACCTCTCGTATTAGGATACGCAACTTCAGAAATGATTTCAGCCGCGAGAAGTAACGTCAATGGATAAGTAAGCGAAAAACGACAAATAAGCAAAGTTGTAAAGCCATATAATGTATAATCGTCATATAACGTCGTAAGCTGGGTAGCGCCGCAAACCGTATAATGTCATATAATACCGTATAAATATGTCGTATAATACCGTATATATTCGGTTTTCTATCGTACAAATAAAATATTTTGTTTTTAAGATGAATGATTCGAAGTGTGCATGAAAGATGTACAAATAAGAAAAGTATAAACAGTTCTCCATTACATCAGTGTATAATTTTTTTAATTCCTTAAGAATCATATAGAAAGAAAAGAAAAAAATGAAATCATAATTCCGACGATGACAAATTCGCTTATGGGCTCAGATTGCAGAAAAATTCACTGATACTGAAAATTTTCACAGACCTTAATTTATATTATATACACTTCTCCTCAGAGAAGAACTGAGAAATCTGAAAGAAAAAAATTCCGTGCACACGAAAAAAAATTGCGTCATTTGTACAAAAAAGATTAAATCAGATGGAGATTTTCTGGTCTAGTCTAGTCTAGTCTGAAAATCTATCGCCGGGATACCACATAAGATGCGGTGTATCCTGCTCACTGAAGTTTGCAACAAAGTGCTCCTAATGTATTTTTCCTGACAAGATTTTCTGGTCAGACGGCCACATTTCTTTATATGGGAAACAAGACAATGTCCCCAACCTCCTAAAAAATTAGACAAGTTCTCTGCCGTCACTCACAAAAGACAAGCTTCTTCCGCGATTATAACATTATTCACATCACGAGCCTGGATACCTTAACGATATGCATGCCCAATGAGATAGATGTAAAATTCAAAATTTTCATTCAGTTCTTAGAAGCATAAAAATAAAAATAATAACAAAATTAAATAAAAATTTTAATTCAACCGTGACCAGCCACACTTGAATCGCAAGTGTTTATAAACTTATCTACAGTGTTTATAAATGGAGTATTTAAGAGGTTTCTTACCCTAAGTTCAGTTTCCTTTAAAAGCCATATTTTCTTTTTTTAAATAATGAAAGACCGCGGAGCTTTATCCTAAAAGGTTTATCACTTAGAGTTGATAAGCCTTTAAATAGCCAGTTTGTTCTTAAATATACGCACAAATGCAGTGTAACATACAAACGTTTAATTTTCTTTGCGAATTTCTGTAATTGCATAAGCTTTTACATTAGGGTTGTAATATTATCAAATTGATGTTGTTAGGAAAAATAACTATGAGTATTTTTCAGTTCAATATATTGATAGTTATAGGTTCCATATAGAGCATTTAAGGAAATAAATATATCGCACAATAGCAACAAAAACTGTTTCATAATTATAGTAAGTTGAATAAAGGTCACAAACAATATTAACTTACAAACTGAAATCTTTTATTTTTCGAATGTTTGAAACCGATAATTTGAAACAAACCATACATACCGACGAGTACATGAACTTGTACTGGAAAGTAGTTTAATATGTCTAAAAATTCTCAAATAACTTATTTTGAAGTGGCTGAATTAATCGTTTTTATATTGAAACCTCATAGTTTGGCCGAAGAAATTATATGTTTATCGTTAAACTGTACAAAGAATGATCAATTTCGAATTCGGATTTTCGGCTTTGATCTACATAAAAAGGACAAACTTTAACTCTTTAAATTTGGATCGTGGAAGGAGAGTAACATTATCATTATTAAGCCTGAAATATAAATAAAATTGTCAGAAAAATCCAATCTCAATTTTCACATTAAGTGTAATTTGTAATTTATTATTAAATAAATATTTTTTTTACTTTGTAATGCAATTTTATTTTATATTTCGTTGAAAAATTTGTTATCGTATGCTAGCTTTACAAAATATATTATATCAACCAATTAACCAAGTAAAATTCTTTTAAATTTATTTTATTGTTAGTGCACCGCCAATTTTTAAAATCATTAAAAGTATATCGTGACGAATAAAAGTTGAGAACCACTGATCTAGAATGTCTAATAGTAATAACTATTAAAAGAGACGGTGTCCGAAAATTTCAAAATCACGTTTATTTCCAACGCGATAAACAGATCAGATGGTAACGCAATTCATAACGCATCATTTCACAGTTACGATAATCAGTGACGATGAAAATGGCAATGATGTTTCATGTGAAGAACAAAAACAGTAACTGTCGGTAATTTTTATAGTCCTAAGGTATGTATAGAAATTAAAAATAATAAATTGCTTCAGATTTAAATTACTTTAAAATAATTCATAGGCTCAAATATAGGATGCACCCTAATTATGTTGAAAAAAATCCAAATTTTATTCACAAACTTGTGGTTTATATTCGCGTAAATACTGAAACGTACCTTACTGAAACATAATTGAACTCATCATCATTCAATCAAAACCGTGGTTTTTTTCAAGGGGCATCACAAATTAAAACTTTAAAATATAACTGCCTATGCTGAATTGTGCAGACAGTTTCAAACAATCTCATATTTATTACAATCGGTTGCATAAAAATTAATTAAATTAAAGCATCAAAATTTTCTCCGATAAGAAGTTTATACACGAATATTTGAACAAGAGGATTCAATTTTCATGTGATATGCATTTGGCAGTTTTCGCTCAGACTGAAGAAGCTATGTGAAGAATTTTACTCAATGCATGTATTGTTTTACTTGGTCTATACTAAGACGTCACTTTGTTTTCTTTAAGTCTTAATTTCCAGTCCTAGCACGTTTCTTAAGTAAGAGGAAACTTAAGTGCGCAGTTTGAGTGGAGAAACCTGTTTAAAAAAAACGCTTCATTCCTTGGATTATGTTATAGTCTGATTCATTATGAATGGTTCAAATTTATTGAGATTAAAACTGTAGTCAAATAGAAAATCTAGACAGACTAATTTGATAGGCCATTTTCCGTTACCTCTTTCTGAATAAATTACAGCTACTGAATAAAATTTCGCAATTCACCAAGCATCATCATCATTCATATTCATCACCATCAAATTCAAGATGTGTAATTGTTAAAAGAAAATTATCACATTCTTCCATGCTTTAGTGGTTAAGTGCTTATCATTTCTCTAACAACGCAAAGATTCTTCATTCATATCTCCTAGAGGGCATAGTTTATTTTTATTATTCCTTGTTACGAAATGTCTAATATTCTCTTACTATAACCTTCGTATTTAACTATATCGAGAGTGCGTTTAATAAGGTATGCGCATTTTAAGTGCTGCATGACCAATAACATTACATCCTTGCAAACATCTAAGCCTACTGGGACTGGACCCCGGGCGAAATGATACAGCAGCCCGGTCAGGGTGGCGACTTTCAAATGTACTGTTACATATGGCTTTATTGGAAGGATCAATTCAAACATATAAAACAGCTCAAGTATCACACAAGAATAATGATATATAATAAAAAAGAACAAACATTTAAAGTAAGAATCAGAACAAATTAGCATGGGAACAAAAGTAAAAAGTTAAAAATTTAAACAACAAGAAAAGGAGCATAAGAGATGCAGTCTTTACAAGGAGTTCATGAAAGTTCTGGCATTCCAACATCGTTCGCTTATCTCACCATGTTTCGGAGACTCTTTATCTAGTTCTGGGCATTTAAGAAGATGCTCTGCATTCCTGATGCTCGAATTACAAATTTGGCATATGCTATATTTACGGATGCCTTATTAAGATGAAGCCTTATTAAGATGAATTTATTAAGATGAAGTACCATGCAATCACGCCAAACGACAAAAAGCTAAAAGAAAAGACTCTTTACGGGGTTTTCGACAAAAGTTTTTCCACGTGTCTTGAATGTTCGCCCAGGATTTGCCTGTTGATCTTGCTGCCTCGTCAGATTTAAGAGTATCCATTAATTTTTCAAAAATATGCTTTTTAGCTGACTCTGGAAGAAGTGGTTTGTTGTCTTGTGGCTCAAATATTCCTCTCTTGGCTAGCGAGTCTACATTTTCGTTACCGTCGATATCTACATGCGAATTGGCTGTACTGAAAAATTATTGTTTTGTTGTATTTATAAAGAAAATTCAAGGTTTGTCTTATTTTTGAGATAATCTGGGTATCTGTACTATGATTTATAAGTACAGCTTGGATGGCTGCTTTGGAACCAAATAGAATAACTGCTTTAGAGAAACAATCGATCTTATCTTGAGGTTTTTCAGAGCTAATGAAATTGCAAGTATCTCTGCATCAAAATACGATATGAAGTTTCCCACAAGAGTACACTGGGAAAAGAGTTTACTGTATACACCAACTCCAATGTTGTATTGTATTTTAGAGGCATCAGTGTATACACTAATCCATTCAAGTTCAGGGTATTGTTCGTGTAACAATACACAGTGTGTTTGCTTTTAATTTTGTTATCAGGAATGTTTTTCTTTTCCAACTCATTAATAGCTAGCTGGTATTTAATATCAATATATCAAGGGTGTTAACCATCATCTTGTCACAATTCATTCGTTTGTTTTCATCTATTTCTTGCAATAATTTCTCAGAAGCCACTAGGGGAGACATTTGGGTCTTCGTGGTACTTGGTTTGCATTCGTTTATTCATTGAGCTCTATGCGATACTTTCATTTTAATGAATGTACTAACTACTTGTTTCTTGATTTCTACCCTGATTACAGCTTTGAATAGCTGTAATCAGGGTAATTTTCACCACTTCTGTGATGATCTGAAGAACTTAGCTTTGGGCTCTTTCCAAAGAGCCAATCTTCCCTTGTGTAGTAGAGATTAACACCTCCCTTTCATATTTGAAAATAGGTTTAATAACTGCTGTAAGTTTTTTTTTTTGGGTAGTGTGTGAGCTTTCCCATTTGGTACCGGTTGGTCTTTTCAAAACTGAGGATCTCTTCTCTACTTTTTCTAGAACAGTATTCACATGATTAGTAAAGTTTAATTTGTCCAGCACTACACCTTGATATGCGATACGAGTGCTGTTTTGAAGAGTAACGTTTTCTATTTTTAATTCAAAGTATGTAAACACTGTCTGTAAGTCTGTCTCAGGCAGAAGAACTGGTAAACTGAACCTCTTTGGACCAAGTCTGGAAGGATTCAAGTGCATTATTCACTATAATTTCAAATTTTTCCTCTGGTCTTCGTATTTTCTGAATTTTCTGCTTGTGTCCAAATAACGCCATATTCTGCGAACATATAGACATGAATAGGCAATTTTAGAGGCAATTTTACTCGCGTCAGTGATATCCTTAATTCACAAATGCTTCATGGGTGGTGCTAAACGAGTAACAACTATGGTTAAGGCGGCTCAGAGTGGAATGCTGAAAGATTATCTTGCTCCAAGTTTTCAAAAATTAAGAAGGTAGTCCTTGAGGAGAACCTCGATGTCCTAGTGACTTAAAAAGCAAATATTACAGAAGACAAAATACAGTATTATACTATGAAAAATTTGACTATATATGGACTTTTCAGACAGATTGCAAGTGGTATTTTAGTGGCAGTGCGAAATAAACTGACTTTTAAATGTAAAACTATTTATTTAATGTATTGCGAAAATTACTTAACACCGAACGCATACGTCAAAATATAACGACTTTAAAAAACATCGTCACTTTCTTGTCTGTGCTTTTGAGTGTTGTATCAAGACGAAGAGTAATAACCTCTAATTCGGCCTGCGATTTGTTAATAAAGCACAATTATTCCATTAACGGAACCACTTCTCTCATACTAATTCCAAGAAAGGATTTTTTTGTGAACAATAAAAAGAGTTCCACAGAAAAAAATGTCTTGGAATCTTCTGAATCTTAGAATTATGAACTCAGTAACAGAAGATTTTCAACATGCTTAGATGAAACATACTCCAGAATAAATGATGGTCAAGATGAGGGTAAATGATGAAAAATGTTGATAATCTTTCTTCATTAAATTGCTCTTCCACAAATCGATTTCAGCCATAAAAGTAGATATTAAGCTCATCATTTCCGATACGTATTTTCCTTTATCTCGTAACATGGTATTTTGGTAGTTAAATTTTGCAGCGATACCGATTAAGAATGCCAAGTCAGCAGGCCACTTCATGTCACCCAAGATTTGATCATAACTAATCATTTGGCTGGATGGACGCTTCATCGTCTGTGTAATTATGCAGCGGCGCCAGCAGTGAACAGCACTTGCGTTATAGCAAGCACTCTAATCCTAATCCGTCTCGCAGAAAAAAGGCGGGAACCGAACAGAGTAAAGGTGGTAACTCGCGAGCAGGTGGACAGAAATGCAACACCCATGTGTGCGACGTTTAATTGTACATCTGTTATGGTTATTTTTACATAGAGATCAAAGTTTTTGTCTCATGGCAATATTGTTATTGTGGCTGATAGGCGCTTAAAGATAGGATTGCTAACTACCAGGCGTCCATGAGCCACCATTTGGACACCACTGACCTTGAGGATAACTATCGGTAGAAAATTTACTCCCGGTGTTCAACATTACATGAATAATTTAAACTGTTCGCCATTGAAAATGCAACACCAGGAAGGTATGGTCAGAAATATATGCAAAGTTTAAAGTAGACGCACGTCACTAAGTTATGCGAATGATGCGAAATGCGCAGCTCTCCGACGCACGTGAAGTAAGATATAATGGAAGGAACGTGCAGAATGGGCAATATTCGTGTCGCTATTTCTGCCGGACAAATTATCGAAGAAAGTTGTTTTTTGTCCCGGAGGATACGTGTAATAGGAGAGAATGCCAGGCCGCCGTCAACGAAGGCACTTCCAGCAAATGGACGATTTTACGAGGGGTATGGTGATCGGACTGAGAAGGGCGGGTTTGTCCTTACGTCAAATCGCAGCTGATACCCACATGGATGCGAGCACGGTGCATTGGCTATGGCGAACATGGTTGGAACAAGGGAATGTGGGAAGGAACCCATCTGGAGATGGGAATAAGGCATAAAATTGAGAATGTATGCTTCCATATCTGCTAGCGCAATTCTTTGACACGTCATATGGTTGTCAACGTTGCCGCTATTTGTTTTTCTCCGACATTTCACTCCTTCTTGTAAACCTGCGTAATGCTAGTAATTGACGAGTTTCTTGAGACAGAATCAAACCATGTGAACATCATTTAAAACAAAAAACATTTCTTTTTTAGGGATTAAAAGCAAATTAATCGAATATAAGAACCCGCTATGCGATTAATGGAAAACCAGGCCAAGTAAACTACTGGTCATGTGAATATAAAGCAGCTAGTCAACAGAGCTTTTACTTCAGGCAGCTGAAAGGTATAATTGAATGATTATTTCATGATTGTTTTTCATGTGTATATCAAGTATAAATTAGTTTTTTGTACTAGCCTAGACGGATACGCTATGGCTTTGATACCGAAGCCAATTACCAGATTGTAACAATCCTTAGTTAATTCCTAATAATATTTGGATGAAGATTAAATGCAATTACAGCTGCACATGCTGGTAGTGTAATAAGTACAAATTCCATTTTTAATAACACATATGAAATTTTGGTTCCAAACAACGAAAATCATAGTTACCCATATCGGTTATACAGAATAAATAAAATTAAGCTTGTCTTTGATGTATTTACAAATTAAGCTTGTCTTTGATGTATTTTTCGTTTGGAAAGTTTTTGACATTTTCCATTAATTAAATATTATAAACTATAATATGTTCCCGTAATATATTTTTCAAAAGCTGTTAAATCCGTGTGGATGATGCAATGGCAATGAATCGTAATAATAATGAAACTGCAAGGCAACTAATGATATCCACTGAAATCTTGATTCTGAACTGAATTCGTTCCTGAAGATAGCTCACCATCCGATATACACATCAGCCGAAACAGTTTTCCTCATAGGAATTAATGTAAAATGAATTAACGCGTTCTCGGATCCCAAATGATTGCTTTGAAAGAGTACTTTGTATGCACGTTCGTAATTCGAAACTAGTGGAATTCACTAAATTTAACACATACAGAATATTAACATATCTAAATGTATAAAAAATAGAAAAACATGAATTAAACTTTACCGTATCGATACGAAGGAAAATTGATGGCGTTAGTAAAAAACGCTGAAGAAGCTGAAGGAAAAAAAATGTTATTTTTTCAAAAGGACCTTCTATCCCGTGAAAATATCAGATTGCTGTTGTCGTCCAGGTTTTTTAATTTTCTTTTTATGTTTCGCTTAACACAGCCAGCACACTTGAGAATCTCTAAGCCTTTTTCGAATTAAAACTTTTCCCACTATGATTTGCTTTTGTTTCAAGCTTTAAAAATGTTCCTGAAGCAAGACATGAAATTGTCAGTGAAAGTATGTGTTACTGTTTACTACTGCTTCATCAGGGAGATAATGCTCAATGAACCTTTGCATCTTACCCTATTTTTCATAGATTTCATGAATCAAATATTTAGGAACAACACTCCTTCCGTCTTCTTCTGAAGACATTTCCTCCACTGTATAAAACTTCATTTTGGAGTGTCATTTGTAGCCGACTTACTTGTTCGTATCTTGAGACATCGTTCGTTATCCAAGACATTTTTCGTTTGGAAAATTTGTTCGTGATCCAAGGTTCCGGTGTACACTCATAGACTGCCCTACAGTGTTCTGCAATTACGTACCTATAAACACTAATGAAAAACAGTTGCAGACTGCAGTGTCAACCTGTTGAAGAAACCCTCAACGGTGATCTTCCAAAACCTTGATGTAGGTTTTACATTTTTATTAATAATAATATAAAATTTTATACTGGAAATGTATTTCACATTAATTAATTAATGTGAATTCCGCGCATGGTATTCAAGTCTGAATTCTGTAACAAATTAACGTGGATATGGATAAAAACCACCTACTGTCCATCAATTATTAATAAGGTCTACTCAATGAATGTTAAACCTGGTTTATTGTCACAGCTATCTGCCTTTACAACCTTAGACACAATTAAATTTAGTCACATATCTACATGAAAAGAACACTATTTCTTTATACACATATTGGTTCTCTCTTATAATTTTTATACATTCCTCAACGAATTTTTATCAAGGACTATCACAAGAGTGATTTTTGCAGCTCCCAGCAGCGAAGCATTTCAGAGGAATTCTAATCATTCGTCCTCTTTCTTCTTTCCCACAACCAGATTTTTCTGGTGAAATTACGCTGCTTCCATATTCTTATGTAAATGTAATACAATATAATTAATGCAGCAGAAGTGCGCACTGCACGAATCTGAAGCACAATGTTTATTTATCAAAAATGAAGGTAGCTTTGATAGGCATTCCTACTGTGTTAAGAGTCGACATTTTCTCGTTTCTCATTTCGAAAACAAATAGAAAGATGTTGCAGGTGTTAAACAATTCGGAAGGATATATTTATTTGTCTCAAATTAAAAGAAATCAATGATTTAATGCTAAATATACAAGAAGATTTTGAGTAAAAAAATTTGGAATAATTGTTCATGTAAGCGTAAAGACCTTCGTACAGCCAGCTTCAAAATTAAAATTAATTAAAGACTTCATGGTAAATATGCAATGGGATTTTGTGAAGAACCTTCCTGTATGTCGAAAAATGTCTACCTAAATTCGGAAATTTCGCGGCACTCCTCCTGAGGTGTGGCGGTTCTTCATGATACACCTTCAAGAGTGATGGTCTTAAACTGAGGCGGGCCTTTATGTGCGATCTGAAAGCAACTAACGGGCCAGACATTTTTTAAACAAATTTTTAAGAAATCACACACAATGAAAAAAGTTTTACAACTGAATGTTAACCACTCACTAAATATTTATTAAAGAACATATATACAATAATAATGGGAAATAAGAACTTTATTTTCTACCTGAAATCTGGTACCTGGGAGAAATATTTGCTATTTCCACTTATAGAGACATTAGGATGTTTGTAAGCAGGAGACTTGAAAAATTAGCAATGCGCTCGCCACTCGCCGAGTGTGCTTGACCATTATGCCACGAAGGCACGCGAAGTAGGCGGGAGAAATACTTTGTAATTCAAATATACTGAAAACTACTTATTACATTTATGGACTAATATTTATCTTAAACAAGTCTAGTATATTGAATTAACCACTAAATAACTTTTACAATAAAACTAAAAATAAGCGAATTATGAAAACTTTTAATAGGACAGAATCTGAGAATAAATAATGATAATTTATTCCTTATTTATCAAACATTTTTTCGTTACATACATAAAAAATATATGCATTTGTTTGCAAATAATTATGAACTTCTTTATATTTTGCTACATCTTGATACTTGATGGCTTTAATTCTAATAAAATTTACAGCTTCGGAAAAAATAAATAAAAAATATTTTCAACACAAACTGTGTTTGCTTATTAATCAATCAGTTTCTTTTCTAATTAATTTTCATCTCTGAAAAATACCCGTTCAGATATCCCCCAAACAAAATTCTTATTATTATTGCAAAATGTCGAAACTGAGAGTATTTATCGTTTGACAAGTACAAACACAAATTAGTCAGAATTGTATCTTCAAATAAAATTTATATCCTACTTTAAATTAATTAACTCTATTTTTGCTGATTCTCTGGTTTCTGGCGTTCGGTGTTAATAATGATAATTATGCCAAATCGGTTTCCAGATCTTAAAGTTTTCTTTATAATCTTGTCATAATAATAATAATAACGCTATTTTTCTCACACATTCTTGAGATGTTTTATTTGGAAGAATAGAACAGGATTAAAAAACGTAGGAAGTGCGAAATATTTTGATTGCAGTTGTGTTACCCATAACTGCAATTTAACTTCGATAGCTCTAATGCAAGCATGCATATTAGTGATAAGTTTATTCTTTCTTTGAATCTTTTTCATTGACAATATTTAAATGGTTATTTAAACCACGTAGTTTGGCATGCAAACGTAGGGTGACAAATGCTCCAATCCATTCCACCTGTTTTGCCTTCAAACGCAGTCCCGCAAATATGCTCAATCCATATTTTTATGTTCCTAAAATTATAAGCACCATATTAACAGTCAATGCACGACAGAAATATATACGCGTTGCATGAAAAATGGTTTCACGTGTCATATGTCCCACGAGTCGCCTCTTTGAAAACACTGGTCTAGAGAACCCTGACGTACTATATATAGAACTAATGTTTTTGTTTACAAGCAGTAAATAGAAACATGAGTTCTAGTTACTATTACTATTGAGTACTAAAGGCAGCAAGTAAGCCTAGCCAATTAATTCATCTAAAAAAAATATTTGACTATTTCGTTTCAGTTGAAACAGAGAACAAATTTTAAAAAATCTCACGTGGCTAACGCATGACATTCCGCCGATTCCATGTATTAAATAGCAATGAGTTTTAAATAAAATATCACTTAAGATTGACCATTTGTAACATCTAAGCAAGTCCCTTTCAAATTATGCTGATGTTTCTTGTTAGCTTTCCTTTCAGTGCATCTAACGAGCACATAAAGAATATTACGGAATGCTACATTACATCTCTCAATTTGGTCGTTAAGCTGACATCTAAGATGAATGAAACGCTGTTATATATTGCACGGAATTGCATCTGTCGCTACGTGATTACTTTCCGTATTTTCCCAACTATACGATTTATGGTTTAGGACAGCTTGCTAATAAGCTTCATTTTTCTCCTAAGAGAATAACAAATGATTGCATTTGTAACCATTTCTATCATTATACCCAAATGCAGTGTGTACTACAATTAACTGAAATGGATCGTTAGCAGAAGCGTCTTCTTAGGGCATGCGATGCACGGCGACGCATACCTATAAATTGGAAATTATGCAAAAGGAATTATTATTTTTTATCTCATCATATAATAAAAGCCTTGATAATTACTTTAAACATACAGCTGTGAATTGGACCATCGATTTTAATTAGAATCAGAAATTTAAATCAAAATGAGTTACGTGTTGTTAAATCTTCTTTAATTCTGCCTCTGCATGCTATCCATATCTGAGCATCTAAATCAGGGATGGCCAATCCGCGGCACGCGTGCCACATTGTGGCACGGCGGAGTTTAACAGTGGCACGCGAAGACTTATTGAATTAAAAGATTTGAAAAAATAATAATAACATCTATATCAACCCTGTTGATAGAGACACACATAAATACATTAGAATCGGTATAATAATTGAGTTTCTGTGCAAGACGTTAATTGTTACACAACTAAAATCCAAATCGAAATTATTGATCTATAGCAGCATACTACACTGAAAGCCAAATGTAAGAGACTTATTTCAACTGAAACTGATAAATATTACATTGATTTTTGGAAATTTGTACCAACATGCAATTTTTCAAATTTACACGATTTGGCTGTCAGATATTGTTGTAGGTCTGGATCAACATAAATCAGCAAACAAATATTTCTATCAAGAACATAAAAAAATTTAAACATCATTCAAGATTAACTGATATGCACCTAAAACACCTAATTTTGTCTGCATCTTCAAGAACTAATCCTAATATAGATGACGTAAAAAAGGGAAAATTTTATCCCTTCTAATTTCCCACAATGTGAGACAGTTGGCTAGTTTTTCCCTTCTGCACGTTGAGTCCGGCATGTAATTATTGTATTCAAGAATGAGTGAGTGTTCGTTGTTTGGTACTGAATTTAACGAAGTTTATTTTCACGTTTTAGGCATTACTATCACGCAAAAGCGAGTTTTCTGCTTCGTAGTTTGCATTGAAGTTTAAGATTATTCATTTAAAGTTGGCTTATTTTAAAGTTGTTTATTTTTATTTCTCGGCTTCTTAATCCATACGATAATGCATTAAACCTGCAATATTAAGTTAAACATTTCAAATCTTAAATTTGGTGAATTTAAAATTTTTATTGTGCACATTTCTTCATTTTACATGCAGTGCAATATTTAACGATACATTAATACGAAAATAGTACAGTCAATTTTCGATTAAATATAATACTAACGTCCATTCATTAATATCATTTTTAAAAATTGGTGCTCAGCAGCATGCCATCATGACAACTCAGAAAACAAACCTGAATATACTGTTCTTCTGACGGAAGGTAATAAGAAATACATCAAAAAGGAAAGAATTTAATCCCCTGGAGAGATTATCAAATATTGAACTGATTACAATAAGGAAGTGCTATATACCTAAAAGCAAATGAAGCCTTCGTGGAGAACTTTGAAAAACAAACTGAATCAGCATCGTATTTCACATTAAATCACAACTTTAATGAATCGTATTTCACATGAAAAAAATTCACGAAAACCCATGCAGCCAGCCCATTCAGCTGTAATTAAATAATGACGAACAACCAATGTCAGCGTTTTGCTTGGTTCACAGAAAAAATATCTATTTATTTTTCTGTCTATTTGAGAAATAAAATGTGAACTAGATCTATCATCTTCAAAAATTGTATGTAAATTTATTGACTGTTAACAAGATAGAATAAATCAGTTTCATACCTGATTTCTTATTAGAATAATATGAATTGTCTAAATAAAGTCTTTGTCATATGCAGAATATTAAAAGTGAAATGAATTAGTCAAAAAATTATAATAAAAATAAAATTAATTAATAAACCAAAAATAGCATAAATTGTTACAGGAACAGCAAGAATACAAATTATTTTATTTTTATTAAAAACTAGATATAAAAGAGCATTTTGAATCCAGATCAACAAGCTAAAATAAACAGGTTTAGATGAATAAACTAACCCAATTAGGCAGCAAAAACATAAAAAAAGGACCAATTCTTCGTTTCCCGACCCGATTCTCAAAATTCTTCTTTGAATTTCTACCAATTATTTGTTTAAAAAAGAAGAAAAGAAGATAGTAGACAACTGTTGCCATACTACGGACAAAAATATGAAACGTTTAATACCATGCAAATGTATTTACCATTCGACATTATTTTTGTCCGTACGGATGCATGCATAAAAGCATAAAACAGAATTGATGCCCATGAAATTCATAGCACAAGTCGTTCCATATAGTGTTTCCTTTTCAAAACCATGGACCAAATTATGAAAAAATTAATAAATTTGAAAATTCTGAGTTTAAAATTATGATTAACTATTTTTTTAAATTTTATTCAGATATTCAAATTCCGGTTAGAAACGTCTTTAGTGGAGTCTTCCCAAGCTATTTGAGCCGTTCAGCACGATACGTTACGTTACGCCATTGAACATGTATCATACACATATTTACTCACAGTATTTTTAGTTTATCTTCCACGTGGCCTGCAAACAAGCAATTCATAGGGTACTACCATTCGGTGAAGCATAGAATCTTTAGCCTTCAAATTTAACCAATCTGTGACCACTTAACAAACTTCGCTTTTAAGAGCTACGCGCATTTTGTAATAATATTTATTTCATTTATTATGGTATATTTCAAAGCAATAATTTAAAATATACTATTTTATATTATATTTCATAAATAATTGTTATGAACATATGCAAAATTTATTACTGTTAATGAATGGTGCCCCAACGCTTTGCATATCGCAGCTTTCTTTATTTAGCTATTATTATGTCTACCATCTTAAAATTATTATTTTCTTTAATAAAATGTACTGCAGCATGTGAAATGTGAGATCATTCATTCAGTAGCTGAGGGACTTGAACCAGTTTACATCTCGTTACAAAAGTATCTAAACATATTAAAATATGTATTCCTTTTATTTGCACAATGTGCTTTGCAACACGTTTTTAAAAAGACAACAGTACCTTGTTCCGACAAAATACTTCTCTCTAGTTCCAGTTTCCTTGGTAAAAAATGTTTGTATTTTTAGATGCGGTGGGTCTAGGCTTGGATTACTTTTGCTTTGAATTTAGCAGCAACGCTTTGTGGATGTTTTCGTTTTATGAAAGTTGTTTCGAGAGTTGTTGAAAGTTTTCTGTCGTTGACTTGGAGCTCATTTAGTGCTTCCTCAGAGTGGTGAGAGAGACTTATAATGGCTTAGGTAACTCTTGATTTTTTTTAATCTTACTGACTTACGTTAAGCAAACAGCAACTTATCATGCAACAACATTCCTGGCTATTGAGTGCTTATGTCACAAATAAAATATGAGTCTTTTAATATTTCACATGCGCATTCCGCAACGCAGTATACCTCCGGTTGATATGTGACAAATTATAAAATCTTTATTATTTAGGTTGGCTTTATTTATTTAAACAAAAGTACATTGCTGCTATATTTCTTTTTTATTACAATTTATATATATCTACAGTTGCTTGTTTTACTGGTTTATTAGAATCAGTAGCTCCCTTCTAGATACATAGTTCATTTATAATAACTAATATTATATTTAAAATTAATAGTAAACCGCAAATAAGTATAAAAATGAAATCACTAAACAAACTAGTGATTTTATTAATATTTTACACATCTAAAAGTATTCTCAAACCTTATTTACATTAATACTGCTTTCGTTTTTCCACTTTCCTTGAGTTTTTTTCTCCTCTATGAGATCTATTTTCCATTAACAGAAAGTACGAAAACAAACAAATGCCTCCTTTTGAAGCTAAAAGAAATTTTCACATTTTCTATGATTAAAGCTAAGCAATTATCTTACTCATAATAGTCTTAAAAATTTCGGATATTTTTGTGTTATTTTTGAAGAAATATTTCAGGCAGACTTTAAATATATAAATACTTTTCAGGAATTATGATTTACTTAATATTAGAATAGAGACTGGTTACGTTAAATGACTTGTACGTCAGTTTCTGAATTACAACTTCTCTTTTTTTCAAAAATTTTCTGAAATTATTTTTCTTCTTATTACTTTTATTTATGAATAAAAATAATTGTTAACTTCACATTAGCAATTATAAATAATTTACGAAAATATTAAGAACAAGAAGAAAATAAAGTTCAACATTTAATATATATATATATAACTATTTATTCAAGAGAATATTAGTTACCTTTAGCAAAATCCTTAAATAAAAATCCAAATTTTCAAGATAATCACTGGCCATTCTATTAATATTAGTTCTGCCTCTTAAGACTTCACAATTTCCTTCAAGATTTTACACGAAAACAGCAAGGTTTTTTTCTCCGCTTTTATTTCATAAGAATAATAAAACTGCATCCTTTTAAAGCATTAAATTTTATAGTTTCTCCTGATAATTCTAAAATATTCAACAGCCGTATTCAGAAAGCCAGATACATATACTTTTTAAACGTATCAACGCAGTTTATGACTAAAACGAGCAGCGTCAAGTACACTAGCAGAATTTTGCATTTTTGTAAACTCTCAAACGTTAGAGGTTCCGTTGAACCGCTAAAGTTCCACAAAATGTCATGAATAAGATGAAAATGTTTCATAATTTTAATTCCAAAATGATCATCTCATTTTGCATCTTGACTTCTTTTAATATACACACTTGTAATTAATATTATTATTTACAAAAGCTAATAAATCTACTGTTGTTGTTGCTCAGCATAAAGCAAAATATGAGCCTGCGATATACAGATATTTTCAGTAATACATTATTCTTTTCTTTAAACTGAACGCTTTCTTTTAATTTTCATTTCCCCTTACACTGATTTTCACCGACAACCAAGTTTAATAAGAAAAAATGTAAACGAAGACTCTTTTATAACACAATTATTTGAAAAATCAGAAGAGATTTTTTTTAATCCTAAAGCATAACACACGCGCACTTCAGTGGAATGAGATAAAAATGTAACACAATGACACTTGTGGAATAATTGCAAATAGAATAAAAAAAAATGTTATAAATTGTTAGTTTGCCTGGATTCTGAATAAAAAAATAATATCATCTTTGCATACACAACTGACGTGAGTACTAGCTTATGAAGATCACACCTAACCTTCATCATTTAATTATTTCATCAGATATAATCTGATCATTAGGTATATTTCGTTTATCCTGATGAAATTTGTTACTATATATTTTTCTGCTGTCGTTCGATAACATTTGAAGTATATCTTCCAATTTTAGGTATATGTATTTGTCTTTTCTGCTGTCCCTGCAGCCAATACCTACTTAATTCACGGTATCAAGTCACGGGAACAGTATTAATTGCTTTTAGGCTAATTAATTTAACAATTAATGCATATCATATATTTTAGAATAATTATGTGCATAATATACCGCATTTCCTTACTTATTTTCCCCCCTTTTTATTACTAATTTTATCGTCTGAAAATCGAGAGGAAGAAATTATGCGAATAACTTAATATGTGAAAAACACAGTTACATTAAGAATGTAACAAATGAGAAGTGGTTATGTGTAAACTACAGGTAACTATCAAAATATTATTTCTTAAAAAAAACCTAAATTCTAATAAAATACATTCTAATATTAATGTTACAATACCTAATATAATCAAGACAGAATAAGATTTGGTTTTTCAGTTGCAGATTTTCTTTGATCCTGATGAAGAGGGACTTTGTCGCCCTCGAAATCGATAAAGTTTCTATGCTAAAATTCTATGCCTAACGTAGGTTGCTGCTTCACTTTTATGACCTAATAAAATATCTTTATTTATACTTCCCTATAACTTTAATATCATCCTTTCTTATGTTATTTTTGCTATTCCTTCGACCTCAAATAATTCATAAATAACTAGAAAAGGTGAACGTGCAGCTGATTCAGCGAAATCGTAGATTTCATGTTTGCTTCGCTGTGATTTGTCGATTCTTGCATTAGGCTGGCATAAAGTTTAACAGTTAGATGGGAAAGGTTCGCAGTGACCAACGCAGATAGTTTGCGAACGTTTGACTTTTCAGTAAGATTTAAACAATCACTACGTAGACGAAACCATTTTTAAATTTAGAGGAGCTCATGCTCTGAAAGCATTGATTAACGGCAAAGTTACGCGAATATTTTTAAAATTTTCAGAACCTGCCGCTAAAAATCTAGAGCGAAAAATACGCCAGGAAATACGGTATTTAGAAAAGTTAATTATTTTATTTTTAAAAAACTTCGATGTTTGTTTCACTGATGAAATAAAATTATATTCCAAATGTAAATCTATTATTTTTGGAATGAGGTCCTTTTCTTATGTAAAATTGTCGCAATCACTATTTGACCGTCCTTTCTGCATAGCATGATACCCCGAGAAAATGCAAGTTATATTATGATTATTCAGATATACCATTACTTCGAAGTGAAAATGAAATTATCAATTAATATCTAGATAACGTTGTGTTAATGGATGTCCAATATTAGTACTTTTGTATTCAGAATTAAAATTTTTATTTTAAAAGACTGAAAATTAAATGGCATATTTTTTGCTTACTTTAGTTTGGAGTGCAATTTGTAAAAACCTTTAAAACTATGCATCAAATATTATAACGAAATATTAATAATCTTAACAAAAGTCTTGTTAATCATTCCAGTCTTAAGAATGAATTAAAAACCTTAATATTTTTATGAGTTACTCTTCTTCAGCACATAGGAATTAAACTTCTGTTTAAAATTAAAAGTTCAAAAAGTAAAATTTACAACAAAGGAAAAATAAATATTATTACGTGTTTGAAACTGGTCAGGATCAGTTATTTTAGTTCCATTTCATACCTACTTTTTTGACTTAAAAGAAGATTCAACGCCAGCCTGATTATTAGGATTAGATCAAAGAAAGAACCTTTAAAAATTACGAAGTACATCGACAGAATCATAAAATAAAACGCATTTTCCAAAAATAAAACCGCATTCCATCCACCTCTTTTTTTATTTCTGAACGCTATCAATGGAGAAAGATAACTAAGCCAAACCATAAAATAAAAATATACGGAGTAATAACGCTGTCTTTACGGCCAGGTCATTTTTTAAAGAGGTTTATCTCTTAGAAACTATTTTCAATTCTTTAGATTCGCTTTATCAATGCTCAGTAAGTTTTCTTTTCCGTAATTAAACATATAGCGCAGAACATAGCGCATGTATTTAATTATATAATTGGCAGTATACCTATTAACTGTCAGGAAAAATCATCTGGGCCACTTTTTTCTAGCGATGCTACACTAAAATATTTTGGGGAGTGAGTGATTTGAGAAAAGAAATTCATTTAGCTTATTATATAAAATTAATTTAATTTTTATGATCCTTTTCTTAGGGTTGGAAAATAGGTTTATCTTCGTCTAATGTCCACTAATGAAAGGCAGGACATTTTATGCTTCTTGTTTCTTTTTACAATTCACCACAAGAAATTAACAAAATATATTTTGTTAATACTACAATCTGAAAAAGTAGCTGCAAATTGGATATATTTTATATTTATAAATGATGGATTATTTGCACCTCTACTAATGCTAGACTGTTGATCAGAAAAGTATTTACGCTTTTCTCAGTTGCAAATTCTTCACCTGTTCCATCATTTGGATCTTCGTCTGAATATTCAAAGTCACTCGAGAAGCAAAAATAATTTAGCAGCTTCCTCTGCTGCATTTTCTTGCGTATTTTATGCATTTCCATGGTAAACGTAAAAGATAATTTAAACTAATTCAAAATACAAAAAACTGCTCAATGAAGTTATACGTACTGTGAAGGATTGACTTGAACATCTGTGTTTATAAATCACCCAGTTTATAAATTAAATGCTTATAACCACAAATAAAACAAGTGCGAAATAATCAGATGAATGAAGGGGAATATGTACCGGAAAAAATTATTTCCTAGCGCTGACATCTCTTCTTTATCTCAAGCTAGCACTTTATTGTTAAAACCATATTAATGTAATCAAGGCATTTATTGATAATGGTTTTGTATTTTCCGAAATATTTACTAGACCACAGCACTAATCAGACATGGTAAAACAGCTTACCACGGACATTTAAATATGATGAACTTAGTGGTAAGGATACTTACCACGGCTTTTAATCTGTTAACAGGTTCTTTAAAGAATATTTGTATATTCTCTTCACAATGAGTAATATAGGCTCTTTGAATTTATTTTTATATCTTGGCCATATAGTTTTCAAAGCACATACGATTTTAATGCAGTTTCTAATTATTAAATATGTATATCATAATCTGGACATTTTACCTTATGGTCATGCAACACATGTTGCTTGGCATAATTTGTAACTAGTTTCATAACACGTACCATGTTTTATAACTTAAACTCCCAATTAGTTAATCACATGCAATTACAGTTTTAGACATCACATCACTAACCAAATGTTGGAGGGAGCGTTACGTTTGAAAATACTGGAATACTTTTTTAACAATTAAAGTATGAAAAAAATTTGATGTCAGATTTTATTTTGCATAGAGATGATTTATGTTTAATAAACCTTTCAATAAATCAAGAAAATTTAGCTCAAAGTTTGAAAAATATTTGTAATTTCTTCAACTAATACGATAAGAAGCATAAATGTTTCAATAACATATTTTCATAACATATATATTCTGTTCAAGTAAAAGCACTATACTTGAACAGAGTAAATAAAATAACGTTTTAAAATTCTTTTTATTCACAGAATATAAATCACAAAGAATGAATAGACTGAATTATTACTCGAAACTTTTGTGATCATTGAATGATGAATACTGCAGTGATATGTGCTAAATTTCTTTGCTTTCGTGGTATGTACACCTAGGGGGAGAAAGAGAGGTAAATAAACAAAAAAAGAAATATAACGTTTCAGTCACTTCACAGAGTCTTTCACTCCTTTCAGAAAGCGGATTTCCTGCCTTGGACTAATGGTATTGCCGTTTGAAAGAAATATATATTGCAAGCCTTGTACGCAAATCCATCTAGAGAAATAAATGCACAGCTACGTTTAGAACAATTAAGGTTTTTTTTCTTTTTTTAACTAAGTGAACAAACCTCCCACGCACTGTTACTTTATGATGACATAATTGTTTGGAAAAAAAATGCTTTCTATATATTACATCGCTATTTTTAACAACTCGCTTTAAATATATGACGTTCTGTCTCTCACATTCCAACAGAATTAACTGTCAAACGAGTAGGCTATTCGGAACTATTTACCTTGCCAATGTTTTGAGCATTAAACCGAATTTCCAATCCAAAATATTGAATAAATTTAAAAATATAAAAGTTATAAACTTTAAACAAAATAGTAACTGAATTTTTTTGTAAGTTTGTAACACTCGTAT
This sequence comes from Stegodyphus mimosarum, assembly GCA_000611955.2. Taxonomy (NCBI): domain Eukaryota; kingdom Metazoa; phylum Arthropoda; class Arachnida; order Araneae; family Eresidae; genus Stegodyphus; species Stegodyphus mimosarum. The sequence goes on along the minus strand of KK115380.1, from coordinate 178,921 downwards.
ATAATTTTATTTTATATTTTAACAACTTTCTGAAATTTTAAAGGCAAACTTCTCAAGATGTCAGAATATAATGTTAAGTTTTTCGACTGCAATTTTTTACTTAATTTTACTACATATTTACTTAAATATTATTTAGTAGCTTAAAATGTTATTTGTTTGAAACAGCTTACCAGATTTACGTTCTGGTCCACACAATTCAAGGGCGTTAGAAGCTTTCACAAGAGATAAAATATTTATATCGCTTTTGGGTGTAGTTAAAGTTTGATGTTTACAAAATATATTTTGTTCGGAGTAATGGGGTTTCAACGTCACAGAACATCTACCAATTTCTAGATTCCTATTGACATTTTCTTAGAAACACGCAAAATCCTTTTCATATCTTTTGATATCTCTACATTTACATCATTACTGACATTTTTTCTCCGTCTTGTATTTTTACGAAGTACATCTGCATACCAAATTAACAATTTTTAACAGATACCATAAGTTATTTCTACTTTCATGAATTCAATCAAGTAATTTATTATAACAAAGACTGTAGTTGCGTATTAGATATCTGTCGTTATATTTCTTTCTCGAGAAACAGATTATTAAGCTTTAAGAAAACTGCATTTGAACAACCTTTTTCCATTAAAAGTAGTTTACGTTTTCGGTAAAATGTAAATTGGCGTTTAGACGCTTTTATCGCAACGTATCGAGAACATTACATTATGTTACGCTACCAGAATATTTATCATCAACTGTGGTCTGAAAATTTTTGTAGCTGCATATGTACCTTTTTAACGTTCCCTGACATGCACATATGGATTATTGTGCTTTTCGTCTCTTAAAAAGAGCTCTTTCTAAGCGCAAACCCGCAGCGATTGAAGAACTTTGGAAAGTAGTAATGGAAATCAATATTCATCGAAATTTTATTGAAAGCCCTTCTGTCCTAAAAATCATGATGCGGACTTAACGTCTAGAAAACAGGTTATCAGTTCGAACATTAAAAAAAAAAACTCTTTACATTCCGAAAATTAATTAAACGGCCCCGAAATCCATCTAAAAATGTGTAAACACCCTTTGTAGATACACTCGATACGCAACAATTTCACATGTAAGTTTCACGTTTGTACAATTAGAAAAAAGAGCAGCAGCACGCTACACTATGGCGAGAGAAGATTGAAAAGATAGAACCGGAGAAAAGGCAAGCGCAGACCAAAAGGTTAAGAATCGTAAAGTTACGCTACTGTTTCAATTGTATTGGTGAATTAAGTTTAAAGTTTGTGAGTTTTAATATTATTATTTCTCAAAGAATCTGCATTGTGTAAATACACATACGTCATGAGCGTTATATAAGAAGTATATGACAAAAATTAATTTTGAAATGACGCAGTTCAGAGAGATTTCTTATTAATTTGTTGTTTTCTTATTGTGTTACCATTTAAAGGATAGGGAAAATAACCAAATTAATAACCAGACTTATGGGATATTATAAATTAAAGCTAGAATTTTATCTCACATATACTTTATTTTACATACATACATATATATATATGTACATAAATAGAAAATTAATAATAAAAATGAACGTATCTATATCTATATATTTATATACATATATATAGAGAGAGAGACTGATTTTATGTTTAGGATCAAATGCGGTTAAATTAGTGCGGTTATTTTTAGTTAAATGGCAATTTTGTACTCTTAAGACGTTATAAGCTATGCCATATAATGTGATTCATATTCGGAAGAAAATGCAGGATCGCTATAATTGAAGTAATGCTAATCTTGGGACAAAAAAATTCTTGATTACGAAAACTTGGGAGATACATTTGCAGTACTATTTAATATACATATTCTATTTATTTATTTTCTACAGATGAAAAGAATATATTTCTATAGATGAAAAGAATGTATTTCTATATATGAAAAAATCTAGATAAGTAATCTAGATGCTGACATGGAAAATTTTGCATATGAATGATCTTAAAGTTTCATTCATATGCAAAATTTTCTATGTCAGCATTGGAAATATATAAAATGATCTATGCTGTTAACACGGGGAGAGGATATGAAATCTAATTTTTTAGTTTAAGCTTAATACCTAAAAGCTAACAGGAATTCTGTATTTGTGTGGGAAGCGTGTGCTCAAAAAACTGAAAAATATTTTTAATAATGAATAACATTTATTCATAGCTGCGCATGATATCACCCGTAAATAAAAAGTAGAAATCGAAGATTATTGCATAGAATCTGGACTCATTTCGTATACGGATATTATGTTGGGTCCAAACTTGGGTCCCACACTATTCTTGACTGACTTCCTTAAAGCAAGATTATATTCTTGGCTTACTTCCTCAAACTATGAAAGGATTTTAATTCATTAATAAACTGCTATGTTGATCATATTTTTACTACAATTCAAACGTTAAGAGTAGAAAGAAATTTGAAAAGAAGACATTTCAGAATGATGCTGGCAACTAAAACATTGGATTTTTGTAACAAGAGGATATAATTCCCATTATTTATAAACAAGGAGGAACATAACTGTTTCTGCCTTCATCAATCAGTAATATCCATTCAGTAAAGTTATTCCTACAGTCATAAATTAAGCCGCTATGCCCAAATCAGTCTAATGGCATTTTGCTTCTCTCGACTTCCCAAACACGCTGTGTAACGTTATCGCATACTTTCTTGAACATCCTGCATAATAAATACCGTATTTTTCCTCTTCTTTTTATCTGATTTTATCGTCCAAAAATTTAGAGGGGAGTTATTTAATTTCCAAAGAACGTGGTTACAGAAAAAACGTAACAATTGAGCCGCTCAACCGGGATAGTGGTTAGTGATTCTGACTGCGTATCGAAGAGTCCGTGTTCGAATTCCGGAGAAGATATGGATGTTTGTAAAGTGTCTGTGCGGCATGAGGGCACTCTAAACATGCAGCGAGCCGAAAATCGTCTCGAAAGGTTGGTGCGAGAGGAAGAGGGGTTGTAGACCTTCGGGTACGTCCCCCTGGATTGTTCTTCCTCAAAATCAGGGGCGGAACTGAGCTAAAGTTGGACTGTCGCCTATATGGTTTTTAAGGCTCATGCCAACGGCAGGCGCATTAGACTAATGCCACAAAGAATGCCGTGGGCTTGTGCTGACCATTGCAAGTGATATAGGTAACAACAGTAGCATAACAAATGAAAAGTTGTCATGGATAACCTATAGGTAACTATCATAATATTACTTCTTTAAAAGAAACTAATTCCAATAAGAACTGCATTCCAGTAAGAATACATAATAATATTAAAAATTACAATATCTGACGGTAATTTAGCTGTTGTGCTACATGTCGGGCTCAGTTAACTTTTAAAGCCTTAGATGCATCTCACGTGAATGAGTCTTGACTACAGTTCCCAAAAGGGACATCAGAGAAACGAAAGAAAAGCAGGGCGAACAAAAAATCCAGATTTCGAAAGATCGAACATATCAGCAATAGATAAGGCCATCATGAGCTGGAACGTAAATAACAGAAGAAAAATGAAATCACATGTGGGAAGTTTCTTAAGTGTGAGAATACCTGCATCTTCATAAAATAAGTTTCAAATAATAAATTCGTGTGCTTTGCCGTAATCAAAATAAAACAACCAAATAATGAATGCAAGGGAAAATAAAATGGAAGAAACGCTAATACAAACTGAATACACTGAATTAAAATACAAATAATCAAGGGAATAAAAATTACTAATAAACTAGAAAGAAAAATTATGTATAACAGAAAAAGGGAAAAATTATGCGAATATATTTTTTTATTCAGAACTTAGCGCTAAAAGGCTAAGGGGGAAAATATGCGAGGATATGCTACTAAAAGTAGTAACTTGAAATCTGTTATTACCATAACTTTTCTCAGATAATAGCGTACTCAAATTATCTTACTAAGATAATTTATTTTTCTGTGTTATTTAAAAAAATAAAGCATCGATGATAAAAATGTGATAAAATCTTTTAATGTTTTTTAAACATTCAATTTTCTAAGTAAGTTATTTAAATCTAAGAGTCAATATGAAATACACTGTTTCGTTCAGTTTTTAAGGAAGGATTTATTGTTATCGAACAAAAGTTCTTTTTATTCATTTCACGCCGTTTCGTTCGAATACCCACCGTGATTAAAGGAGTAATTTAGTGCATCCCCATAAAACGTTTCACAGCGATTCCGAGTTATACAGGAATAAATTCAATCAATTCATTCGCACTTTTTCTTTTAAATTTTGTCCATTTATCTTGTTAGAACCTTTCTAATTTTTTCTTGTGAGAAATAGCGAGATCAGGTGTTTGCTGATAAGACATAAATAAATGTAGTTTCTTTTCCATTTTCCGTTGCTTCATTCCTTTTTTATTTCTCAAAAAAAAGTTAAGCGATTCTAAAGTTAAGGCGAAAAAAGTTAAGGCTTTAGTTCATACATTCGCAATTTTATCATAAATATTCCATTTTTAACTTGTTTTTCACATTTAAAACTTTTATATTCTGTCGTGAGTTTGCTTTTCATTAGCATTTTTTAACATCTCTAGTGCTTTATTTATGTTCATACATTTTTGCAATTGTCTTAGCATTTCTGTAATATTATAACTTTCGTAACTGACTCTGAGCGAGAAAGTTCGCATAATTCCTTTTAGTTTAAATAACTATATGTATGTCTTCAGTAATTCTTTTATATTATTACAGATTTAAGAGCGTTTTATTTAAGAGACAATTACGTATTACTGTCATATACTTAACTTAGTGGATAAATTCGTTAAATCGAAAACTTCCAACCAGCCATTAAACATGAATACCTAGTCCGGATAATGTTACTAATATATTTATCATTAAGCTTACTTTTTCTGACTACTTTTTCTGCATACGAGAATTAACAACACCAAGAAGAAGAAGATTCAGATGATTTAAATTGATATCAGTTTTAAACATGGCATCCTAATCAAAAAATAAGAATCGAATATTTGACACAATAACAAAAAAGATTAAAAGGTAATTAAAAAATAAGAGATTTATTCCCAAATACTCCAACAACTGTCATTATATTTTCTAGTCCAATCCGGAAAATTACGCTTAGAAACATTAGTTAACCTATTATTTAATCTTCTCGTTTTAAACTGGAAATTACAGGATAAAAACTGAACATTAAGATTGAGCTTCGTTCAGTTAAGGCGCTTATAGTTCTGTTGCGATATCAATTCTGAATCTGTTATTACAGCACTGATTTCAGTTCCTATTAAGTGGCATATCGTCTTGATATTGTAACAATTGTGCATTAAACTGCAGAACTGCACTATTTTATAGAATACTTTCCGATGATGATTTATTTAGTATAAATAATAAATAAATAATAAAATTCTCTTGACTACAATAACGAAAATAAAGCCGTCGCATAATTTAAAAAGAAAAGTATATTTCAAAATAGAATTAATTTTTGTCAAACTAAACGTTACCGACCTTGTCATATGGAATAAAAGAAATAAACTAAAGTGACCAGACGCCACAAAGTGTGCGGAATAATCTCGCATTTTAATTTCGCTCCCGAATACGTCCCCAAAATGTTCTATATTCTGCAATTCTGTGAATACAGTTGACAGGAATTTCGTTAGTGCTGCTGAATATGGTCACGGAGAGTTTTGTGAGATCAGAAATATACTCAGTATTCAAACAGTTTTCTACGAACTCGTTTTAGGAAACGCGTGAGGTTCATGTAGAAATAGGTTTCTGAAAGAATTTCAGAACTTTTTTTCCTACTACTTTTCTTTACTTGAAAGTACTTTCTTTACTAAAGAATTTTAAATAAATCATCTTTTGAAAATATTGTCGAATGTAAACACAAGAAGGAAAACATAATTAAAAAAAATACTTAGGCAAGAATAATTATCTGCAAATAAATTATTCAATGAAATATTGCATTTAGAAAGGTACGAAATGCTCTATAAATTATACAGTTTTCAGAATGAGTAACTGAAATGAAGCCAGATTTTCCCCATAATTGCAACAATTATCTTTTTTCAGATCTGCAGCTTTAATAATTGAACACCACTTACTTAGAAAATTGCAAAAATATAGTTTATATTTCGCTTATAAATACAGAAAAATCTCTATTAGGATCGTCCTAAGTTGGAAAATATTTCTGATATTATGAATAAATAATGAAATTAAATATCATCGATGTTATACCTCTATGGCAACCTCTTCACCAGATGATCCAAATCTTTTGTTTGTTACTGCAGTTTTAATTGTAATAAGTCCGCAGTTGAGAAAGGGACTAACTAAGCGTATTAATCATTCGAAAAAATTAAATTACGATTCAAACAAAGTTTTTTTTTTATAATTAAAGTCGTCAAAATTACATTATTTCGAAATGGCTTCGGAAAAGTATTAGAAAGCGGGAGAAATAATCACATACGAATAGAGTTAAAATTCTTGACTTTAAAATACTCACATACGAATAGAGATAAAATTCGTTACGAAATTTCTTGCTCCAATTCTTACCGAAAACAATTCTGTTAGGGAAAAGGACGACGAATTTTCAAAACAAACATTACGCCACTCCCACGTGATCTGCACCTGCACTCACTGCAGAACATTCCTCCTTTCACCACCAATTATACGAACGTGAGCTGGTTTCTAGCAACTTTTCTTGACCTGAGGTAAAGTTAGTTGGCGGCACATGGTTGATCTCCTTAACTGCTTTACATTAATCATTGAGATCAAGCTTCTACATATCAAGGAACTGTCACAGTCGCCTTGAACATTTCCGATGTCAAGGCTATTGCCACTCATAGAGTTTCACTGACCTGAGTTCAATAAGCATGGCGTCAATGAAATAAGATTTAATACAACGAATGCTATCTAGTTGTTCTATTTTATTTATTGATGGCCTAAAATAACCTACAAATACTCTGTTTATAATTGAAAAAGAGCACTACTAGAAAATGTAGATTTGTGCCTCTAGCAGTTGCTTCTCTACGCACTGCAACAGGAAGGAATTCGGAAATAAATCCTTATACTTTTTTACCTTGATAAATAAGAATACCAAAACAAGAAATCACGCATAGAATAAAAAGCAAGAGTTTTATTAAATGAAGCGCACACGTGAGTTTTATTCGGCATTCTGTATATTTTATTAAACTTTTAGATTTTGGATTTAGAGAAAAGAATTTTTGGAGCCGCAAAAATAAATAAACAAGAACATCAAATGCGTATTTGATATAGATTGTTTAAATTTATTCCATTCTTCACTGAGCTACGCACCAGAAGTATGTGCGAAGAAATTGTATAAAGAGGTTTAATGCTTGTATAATGAGTTTATAGATAATTTAGTTGTTATATAATGTATTTCTCCCGCCTTCTTCGTATGCCTTCGTGGTGTAGTGGTCAGCACGCTTGACGCGCAACCGAGAAGTCCGTGGTTCGATTTCCGGCGAAGGGGTTGCTCATTTTTCATGTCTCCTGCTTCGAAATAACCTAATGTCTCTACAGTTAAAAGTAAATTTATTTTATGTAATTCTGACCCCTTTTTTTAATAAATTACGTAAGTTTCACATTGATAACACTGAACTCGTTTTCGTTATTACAGGATTTTTTTTTTATTTTCTTGATTTACTAAACATACACAGATTCACAGCTGAGTAAACGTCAAAGAGAATATCGTATTGAGTTAATACATTATGTAGAAATTATTCATCATTGTTAAGAATTCTGTACATGGGTAGATAACGTAAAGAAATTTAAAGGAACGAAACTTGCCGGAAAGGTAAGAAACAGGAGAGAGTCTATTTAACAATGACAAAATGGCTATCTCGCTAATTTGGAGAGATGTCGCCAAGCTGGCTACGGTTTTAACATTTAATTTTTGCATTAAATTTGGCGAGAAATCGCCAAAAGTCACCAAACTCGGCGACCATTTGATAAAATTTTAGTTCGGGCCCTGTAATATTTATTGTAAATGAATAAATGTAATTGATCACTATATTATCTGTAACCTCAATTCAGCTCTCATAAGCCATGCAGTAATTTCGAGAAACAGAAAGTAGTTGCGAGGTATGTACCGTCTTTTTCTGATAATAAGACATCCTTCGAAAATAAGCCCTATCGTGATTTTTGGAACTTTTTGTAAAATAAGACATCCTCCGAAAATAAGCCCTATCGTGATTTTCGGAAATTTTTGTAAAATAAGACATCCCCCGGAAATAATCCCTAGTTAAAATAATGTGACAAAAAGAGTTCGTTAAAAATACTGTTGATTTATTAAGTATAAGTAATAATATGTTTAGCTTTCCTAATACACGTATTTCAGATAAATGTTTGAAACAAAATATTCCGAGAAATGAATTGTTTACCTCTACAGTTCGTTTCAAATTAATTCTTGGAATTTATCTTAAAAATACAACATAAGGCAGCAGTCTACATTGAGCGACAATGCAGGTATACAACGTTCATTCATTTCAATCTTGTAAGTCTGATTATATCCTCATACGTAATTTTATTTAAAAATAAAGTGAATAATTTTTAACCCCAGTTAAAATGAGTACAAAACGAAAGAGCTATTCCGTCGAATACAAAAAGGGAATCGTGGAAGATTCCAGGGGTGTAAATCTTGTAGCATTCTGTAAAGAGAAGATGCTGGATCTCCGTATGGTTCATAAATGGCGTGCAGACTACGATTACTTGTGTCAAATGGTGGACCAAGGAAATGAGAAAAAACGCAGAGTTGGATCAGGTCGGCAGCCGTTATTTTCAGAGTTGGAAGATTGCGTCTAGGAATGGATTGCAGGCAGGAGAGCAATGGCTATGTTTGTGCTCAGGGCTGATATTCAAAAATTTGCCCTTGAAACAGCAATTGAATTTGATATATCCACAGAAGAATTTAAAGCATCATCACACTGGTTGGACAACTTCCTTAAACGATATGAACTGTCTCTAAGGAGATCAACAACATTGTTTAAGCTGGAAGACAATGAAGTTGTTAAGCGTGTACTTGCGCTTAAGCTTTTTGTTGATGGCATCGATTTTTCGAAATACCAACTCTCCAACATAATTGCTATGGATGAGACCGCGGTATTCCTAGGCCAACGAGCTCAAACGACAGTTTACCACAAGGCTTCTTCCTCAATTTACGTTTCTTCTACCGGTTAATGATAGTGCACGTGTTACTTGTATTTCGGCGATTCGTCTAGATGGCAAGAAAGTATCGCCATTTTTAATCACTAAAGGTAAAAAAGACCAGATTCAACGTGTTTCAGGAATTTATTTCATTGAAAGTGAAAGAGCCTGGTGCACCCAAGCAGTTATAAGAAAGTGGGTTGATTTTATGCTGCCACCACTGTTGAGGGGTCAGAATAGAGGTTTACTAGTTTGGGATTCAGCCAGTACTCACCGCGCTAAAGACATGTAAAACTTTCTTCCTGAGAGGAAGATTGATCAAATAATGATTCCGTCAGGAATGACTGGTTACCTCCAGACACTTGACATTGCAATAAGCAAGCCATTCAAGGATCATTTGCGGATGGAAATTAATGAATATATTGAAAACAGAATGGTGATAAATCATCGAGGTAATTTTGTAAAACCAGGCTTACAAGAAGTTGTGAATTGTGTAAAAACTTCATGGGACAAAATAACTGACAGTGATGTTTCCAATGCACTACGAACAGACTACTTAGACAAGAAATATTCATTTAACGATAGCTATAATGCAAGGCACGAGAGATTCGGACCAATGATTCAACAGGAAATGGATTTGGAAGAAAATCAGAATATCAGAATTTTATTTATGACGATGTTCCAGAAGAAGATGACATGACTGTAATTGAATAAATTTAAATTTCTGTATTCTGTGTAAAATAAATATTAAATAAAAATATATAAATATACTTTTATTTTTGTCCTCCCCCGAAAAGAAGCCCTAGCGTGTATTTTGGACCAAAAAAGGAAGTAAGACAGTGTCTTATTTTCGGAAAAAGACGGTAGTTCCGAGCGACTCTGGAGTATGGCAAGCTTCTCCTTTTAGATACGCTTTGCTTGCATTGTGTTTAACGTTCTTAGTATCTGAAGTCTAACAACTGAGTAAACTCTGTGATATTGTGAACACCTGTACCGGTGTTTCTGAGTAATGTTCCAGGACTCTGAAGTGTTTCTTTTTGATAAAACAAATTCTACCAACCTATCATCGCAACTGCGGGCATTCAATCTATTACTTACCCATAAGCACACAGCAGTATTTCGAAGATGGAAACATAAAAAACAACAGTGCTTTCGCCAACACAAATATAACCATAAACCTCCCACTGGTTTGGGAGAAAGCCGCGTTAACCACTTATACCACAGGAACGCGCATGGAGGGTATACGACGATTCTTCAAATTACCCACATTTAACACGAGCTGCCAGCCATCAAATCCGGATAGCAACTGCTATCGTCCACCACATTCCATTTCGTGAGTTATGTTATGTAGAAATTATCGTTTCAGAGGATTTTATAAAACTGTGGATTCCTTGATAGGAAATGGTCAGCAATGTAGGGTTCAGGCACGGCGTCGGAAATATTAGTTAAGAGGGTAAAGAAAGAAAATAGTTTAGTTTTTTGTGTTTTCTGTAGAAACAGTGAGATTATTTTCCTTTTCCTTGATCAGAATGTGGCCATTGCTCGATCTGCAAGAAGCATTTTTATAAAACTTCTTACGGCGGTGATTTGAATGCCTTGAAGGGAAAGTTAAGATTGTTTCTGTTGTATGGGGCAGCTTTTTTATGTGTGTGGCATTTAATGTTTAATGTGGTATTTAGGCTTTTATATTTAAAATGTGAATATTTACACGGTAATTTAGTCCAGAGATTAGGATAAGTATGTTTGTACGTTTATTTTGATCTTAATGTATTATTGTGGTAGTTAGGAAAATGTATGAATAATTTGTAGCTAAGGATATATGTTTATTTAGAAATAAATTTTCTGTTTATGATAGTATTTTATCTCCCATATTAATGAACCTGGGTATATGTGATTGCAGCTGCACTGTTGTCAAATTTGAACCTGTACTGATTGTCATAATATTTTATTTAGATTGAGGATTAAAGGTACTCACTCTATTTTATCAATTATTATTATTCATTTTTATTTCACTAATAACAATCTACTACACAACAGTTACATCAGAAAAAATGGCAGGTTTCGAAGCAGAGCATGAAAAATCAATCACACTATCGCCGAAATTTGAACCACAGATCTTTTATTCGCCAGCTGGACGTGCTAATCATTTGCACTACGATAGCATGCGCAGGGGATAGCGACAATTCCTTGAATGAAAATATTTCACTGCAATACTAAAGAAGTCAGCATACATATACAATAAAAAAGTAACAGAATTCAGATGCATACAAACTAAGTGAAAATAAACAATATTCCTGAACCTTCGACATCATGCGAACGCAAGCAAAGACTATCCTCGAACTTGGTAAATGAGGACGTTCTTATTTACACCTCTTTTTATTACCATGTGATAAAAAATAACCTTTGTGAAACCATAACACTAGCCAGATTTTTACTTACAAAATGTGTCATAATCATAACTATTTTTAAATTCATATAATCTTAATAGTATGTTCTTATATAGAGAAAAAGAGAGAACTAAGAAACTACCAATATCAAGAATTTTTTGCAGTATACCTGGTAGAAACGGTCAAGAGACAATTAACACTTGCACGTCAGTAAAAAAGTCTAGTACATTCACATACTGGAAAATAATGCCATATTTTAATAGAAGGCTAAGCAGATGCAAAAAAAATCAATTACAGTTTAACACCAAGCAACCTAGGAGATAATGAGATTAATCTTTGTCACATGATTTTTATGTAACGTTTATTAGGTATTTCTTCCACCTTCTTAGCATACCTTCGTGGTTTAGTGGACAGTACGCTCAGCGTGTATTCAAGAAGTCCGTGGTTCGAGTCCCGGTGAGGACATTTCTCATTTTTCATGTCTCCTGCTTCGAAAAATACCTAATGTTTCAACAGTGGAGCCCAAACTAAAAAAGGTGGTGGGTGATGATTTCTCCACCACCAGGATTTGTCGATTATGTCCTCTAATCCCCAGTCGCCCTTTAAAAGGTATTTCTCCTGCCTTCTTAGCATGCCTTTGTGGTGTAGTGGTCAGCACACTCGGCGCGTATTCGAGAAGTCCGTGGTTCGAGTTCCGGCGAAGGCACTGCTCATTTTTCCTCTCTGCTGCTTCTAAACAAATCCTAATGACTCTATACGTTTATAACGCTTGTGCTAATATAACGTTTCAGCCAATCTATACTATTAAAATCTCTAAGCGTCTGTTTGTTTGCTTGCGGCATCATCTCCTCGGAACGGCGGCGATTGAGTTCTACGTGAGGAGCCCCCCGGATTCCAAAAATTTGTGCGAAGTCATATGTAGACTTTAACCAGCCGAGATATTAATTAAAAACTCCGAACACGCTAACTTTCACCGCCATATATATATATATATATATGCATACATACATACATACATACATAAGGCCTTCCGTAGAAAAAAGAACCGTGATAAGGCAGTAAGCAAAAAATATTCGCGGTAATCGATTTATGAAATAGTAAAAATTGATTCTAGACGCCATAAAATTGAAGTAAGTTTGAAAAACTCTTAATTAACCAGAAATAAAGATTTATGCTTGAAAGATTAAGCAAATTCAGGCGGGAACTTCAAGGAACGAATTCTAAAATTTGCTTATCCTGTTAGACCGAATAATTAATTACTTTTAAGAACAAAAGAGAAATATATGCTTCTAGCTAATATGCAAATAAAAATACACGAGAAAATGAAGTGGAACTAAAATGATCGGTCAACATAGAACAAAATCAAATAAATAAGCAATAGTTGTATATCATTTAATTATGACGTAACTTCACTTGCATTAACTACTTATATTTCGAAAGTAAAGACCATTTCGTTTTCTTCATTTTCGATGCAACTGCAACCCAAAATGAAGAAACAAGATAACTTTAAATTGCATTTAAGTGCTTTTAAGACGTGCGGTAAGTTCGAAAAGTTTGTTATCTCAACTAATTCGATTGAGAGCTAGCTATCCTAACAAATACATTTCCCCATTTATTCCGTCTGCAACAATGAAGAGAAACAGGCAGAAGCTATCCTGGGCTTTTAGTTCTACCAGCAAAAGCTAACAGAAAAGAAACCTTTCCTTTCGTTCTAGAAGCGTAATCTGGAGGAAAGAGAAAATTATTTGTGAAATAAGATCATTATCATCGGTGTTGGCTTCTCCTGGCATATTATTAACTCTCGGCGTTAATCTGATTTCAAAGTAACCATATACTACTATAGTATATAATAAGAAATCGTGTTAATGACCGAATGCAGAAGGGGTTATTAGACAGTAATTATTATAGTATTATTCTTATGCCTAATTATAATTTCTGTCTTTACCATAATTTTCTTGCCTGCATATCTGAATATTCGTCCCATTTTTTGAAAAAACATTATCAGCAACAAAATACATAAAGGCCAGAGAATAGTTGTGAATAAATAAATAAACGGAAGTAAAGTATTGCCAATAAAATAAATAATAATAATAGTGTCAATAAAAAAACAAAAGTAATAATAATTGCCAATACAAAGTACTGCAGTTGAAAGCAATATTTGTTGTCAGCTTTATGCATCCCTGATCATATAAAATAAACATATAACTACGCCTTACATATGTTTTATTTTGAAAATCTTCTTCTCATGAAAATCTTTTTTAAAAGTGGAATCCTCCACATTCCACACGACGTTCATGACACTGACAAACTATTGCACAGCCACCAGGTTTTTTGAAACACGAGATGTGATATATGCTGTCGCCGGTATTCAAACGGTGAACTTTCCGAATGCTAGGAAGACGTGCTTTCAATTACACCATAAAAGGCATGCGGTAAAGAGGAAGAAATACCTTACAGTATCACAATTTTTCTTTTATTTTACATAATTCTACAATTTATTCCTTTTAAGCCGCAGTTGATTTTATTGTATCCGAGCAAAGAGATTTCTGAAAACAGTCGTGAAATCGTCTGAAATAACTTATTCCAGAATCCTAGCATTTACTTCCAGTATATTTTAAGTTCAGGTTTTAGTTTATATTGCAAATTCCAATATATCATTTGTTATAATGGGAAATGTTTAAAATTCCTACAGAGTTCAATGTCTGCCTTACTACGAAAACTTCTAAACTAGATAAAAGTATTCTAAATAATGAATATAATTCCATTTAAAATCCAACAGTATTAAATTTCTTATTATTTTGAGGACATAAGTTCCTACAAATGGTTTTCTATTTCAGTTCAATATTGAAGTACTTTTTGCGCGCTGTAAGATTTATGTGTACTTCATGAAAATCATACTCTTTTATTTATGAATTGTTCTTGCTCTATTTTGAAACAAGGAGTTTCTTTCCCTCAAACAAATAACTTCAACGAAAACGTAAAACCTGTGTTATATCAACAGTGAATATATCAGTTAAAAACATTTACAGTATTCTAACGCATTGTTCTTTGTCGACCCAGAAGGCGAAAATACGCTCACAGAGCGATCAGACTTATTGTTGAGAGGGAAATGCAAGCAGGAAATTGATATTTGTTTATATATATAGTATATATATATATATATACGGCAGTAAAAAATTTTGTTTCCTTCTTTTCAATGCGATTAGTAAAATCCAACTCTGGATTGCAAATCCTTTTATACATCGTCTTTTTTTAAAAATATATGATTTTCTCTGCACTGCATTTCTTTGGATTTCCAATTAAAAATATCGCGTTAGAAGATGAAAAAAGTTTACTGAAGTATTTGCTAACACATCGATATATTTCTAAAATTAGAAGTACCAATTCACAAAATCAAGCAACAAAGCTATGAAGATACAGATTTTTTTCGCAAGGATGAACTTCTGCCTCCTTCAGCCGTAAGACGCTTCTAAAACCTTTGTGCAAAAAGAACTGTAGGAATCATCAAAACAAAAGCAAGGAGACAAGGCAAAGGTATTGAGCTGTATAGCAAGTTGCTCAAGTGACAACGCGAGAAAATGATTTTTCTCTTCGTGAATATAGGAAAGAAAAGAAGATGGATATATCATTTTTGAAAATTATTAGTATATTATTATTTTAGTTATTATATAAATTTAATGTACAGAAATATTAGAACGATAAATTAGTTAAATATTAGAGATCTACCTGACGATTTCATTAGCTATGGTCTTCAAACCTATTTTTTTTCTAAAATTCTAGGAGCACTCCAATGTTTCTGAATTAACTTCAAAGATAAAAGACTGGCTATCTCCTGGAGAATATTGTTGTAAATTTTAGTAAATGTTTGTTTTATTCTAGTTGTAAATTTTAGTAAATGTTTGTTTTATTCTAGTTGTAAATTTTAGTAAATGTTTGTTTTATTCTAACTCGGTTTAGTTCTTATGTATACTTGTAGAGTCCCGTATTGTTTTTGCTTACTTATTAGCCCAAAAGGAACGTTAGTCCCGAATGGGAAATTATTTTCAAAACGGTATTTTGCGTTGAATCACTAGAAACAGCGTGTCACTTTTCAAATTGTTGCCACCAAATATTATCGCTCTGTATTTTATTTAAAGAAATTAAGTAATGAAAAATCTGCATGAATATATGTATGTTTCTCGCATTGTGATAAAACAACGGTACCTAGAGCCATCAAATTTTGAATAACGTACGTTTCCACCCGAATATGGGCATCTGGAAGCCCGAATTTGTAATTTTGATTTTACTCTATTATTTATTTCATACTTTGTAAACCTTCCATGAATTTTTCATTAACAAACTTAGCGATTTCAAAGCGAGCGGTGTCAACATTGTACAAAAAGAAAAACATTTTTATCTCCAGCGCACGAGACTGTCTATCGGAAATTCTAAAGATATGCTGTTTTCAAATATTTTGGGATTTTGTTGTTGAATCAAATTTTATGTGTCATAAGCGCTAATAGATCGTGATATTTAATAAATAAATACACAAAACTTGAATAATAAAAAGACAAAAAAAATTTGTAAAGTCATTTTAGTAAGAAAACTGAACATTGATATCATAAATTGATATTGATATGTAAGCGGGAAGAAAATGACACTTAATAAAAAAGCTAAAAAGATAAAATAAATGGGTTAGTTAGAGTGAGTGTAACAGCAGACTGGTAGACTGTAAGCTCAGCGAGAGCATAAAAAAAACTTAACAAATCCGTTTGGGCGTAAGGTAAAATCTGAAACCTTTCAGATAGACTTTATGATTCCCTTGATGAATGATTAATATTTGAATTGTAAAGATAGCTCAAGAAAAACTGAAGATGTCGGGAAATCTAAATCGATACTAATTTTACAGGTAAACATTTTTGAAGGACTCAGTTCATCTTTTTCAAAAAACAGTAATAATATACTACATACAGAAGTACAGTATATAAAATATTAACCGTAATGCAATAAAACCACAATCAATTCAAAGTGAATTTAGAAACTGGAAAACTTCTCTTCCGCTTTATCTATATTTTGAATTAATTAACATTGCCAATTCTTTAATAAATTAACATCGTTAGTTCTTTTATTAATTACAGTCGAAAATGTCTTAGATTACACGATATATTTTTTTAACAAAATATATCGCACTAATAAAAATTTGCGCACCAAGAAACAGTTGTCAGAATGAAACGAAATTTTACATATGTAAGTACTACTTTGATATAAGTAAGAGATTAGAAAATCAAAGTAAAAAGGATTATTTATTGCAGAAAAAGTACACATGAACGGAAGTTTTAGTACTGTGCTGGACCACCTCAAGCGCAAAAGCACGATGCGATGCGAGCGGGCATCGAGGCATAGAATCTCCGTATGGTATCCTGAGACATCTCGTTTCACAGTTGCTGTAAACGCGTCTCTAATTCGGTCAATCTCGTAGGCGGTCCAACTTGCCGTCCCAAATGATCCCAGATATGCTCGATTGGTGACAAATCTGGGAATCAAGCAGACCAGGTAAGGGTATTAATGTCGCGGGAGACAGTCTTGTAAGATCCATGCTGTGTGTGGCCGAGCATTGTCTTGTTGAAAACAGGCTCCTGGGAGCCCTGCCATGAGTGGCAACACATGTGGCTGAAGGGTATCATAAACGTACCGCTGGCCTGTCATTGTGCCATGGATCAATATTAGGGGTGAACCTGTATAGTAAGCAATGGCACCCCATAACATCACACCAAGTGTGGGAACGGTGTGTCGTTGTAAAGCAAAGACAGGATTGAGGCTTTCACCATGGGCCTCCACACACGAACACGATTGTCATCACTGGTTAAATTGAATATAGATTCATCTCTGAAGACGACCGAAGCCATATTGCCGGTTCATGAAGTAAAGCCCTAAGGCACATGACGTAATGAGCTCTAGACATGAAAAAATCTTAGATGAGAAGTCGGAGGAAAGGAGAAAAGAAAAGAGACGCCAAGCAGGAACAAAGCAAAACTATGACAAAATCACAAATCCAGATGAGTGATGAAAAACCCCTAACGAACAAAGGAGCTTGCAAGATACAATTCAAAACTATACAAAATGCAGATACAATATGTACAATGATACAGTGATACAACAAGAAAAACAACCAATATCAATGCAATACTATAACTAACTACTACAAAATACAACAATTTTCGAAATCAGGCAAATTGAAAGTAAAGACAACCACCGACCGAGGAGCAACAAACAGCTCACAGATTAGTATGAGTAGCAAGTGGTCTGATGTATCGATCTTCATGTAGGAAGGACTTCGTAATTGAAAACTTGTGAGTAATTCACATACTCGCATTGGACTACTTTGGAGAAAACTTTTTCGTTGGTTCTTTTTAAATAGTCCTTGATTTATTTCAAGTCCCTGTGCAATAGTTCGTTTCGGATGAGATAGAGCACTGGTAATAATACGAAGAAACTTATTTTGCACTATTTGCAGCTGATGGAATGGTTCCATAAGCTCTGTTTACCTGTTTTATACTCCAAGAAGAACGAAGTTCAACGCTCTCTAGTGACATTACGCAATGCGCACTCACGCTGCACTTCTAATCATTTGCATATCTACCCGACGTGTGATTATGACATTGGCCGATCATGCCAAGTTTCGTTACGATCCCAAAATTATCTTTTGGTGCGCAAATTTTTATGGCAATGAGTGTATTGTCACAGCCATTTCTTTCGTTAATTAACAGACTGATTACTGCAGTTAATTAAAGCAGTCATTGCTTTCATTAAAATGTAAATTATATTTAATTTTTAATTTTTATCAAATTATAGATTCGACATGCATCTGTTTCAAAACGATTATAAATCTTTATATACATAAACAAGAGTTTTGAAATTTCCTTTATTTTATACTGTATATTTTTTACGGTATTATTTGTTTAAGGTCACGTCGAAGCAGATTATACGATTTATTAATTTTTTAAAATTTTTATACTTCCTTTTATTGTATACTGAATTAGTAACATAATTTGTAATCTCCCTGCATTATTATTTTAAATTAATTTAATTTGTTTTTGATTAGGCATTTTAAATTATGTTATGAATTATAACCTTTCAGATATAATTATAAAGTCTGGTTCTGTTCGAACTTTTCGGCTTCTCCTTAAAAAAAAGGAATAATTTTTAACTATTTATTATCTTTATTATGTTATTGAGTTGCTTTGTTTTTGTTTCACTTTTGATGTATATTCTTCGTATTAGACTGTTAACAGCCAATTTTGATTTAATTATTATAGGTTTACACTCCTTAGTAAAATTACTTTGCTGAATCCTACAGAGATTTTCAGGTAAGTTAACGCCTCGTCTATGGTAATAACAACTAAGTCCTAAGAAGGTTTAAAACAACCTTTTTATTTAGAACTTCAAAGATAGCAAGGCTTCTGCTTACAGTTTAAATCTCTGCAGCTCCCTGGATTTGGGAATGTTCAAGATTTACAGTGCTACAGCCTAACAAGCGTGGGCTCAAATTTGAAAAAAATACGCGATTGAAATCAGCTAGCAAAACGGCTAACGTCGAATATCATAAGTCGCAGGATATAATACTACGGTCAAAAGCTCTCTGTCTAAACGTTCAAGAACTCTATTCGTATGTCATTTATTTTCTGGTGAGAAATAATGAAATGTAGGGATTATAGTACAGTTCAAAATCATAAATTAATAGGGTATTTAGATAGTCTACAATCTAAATAAATTCAGATATTACATTTCATTTTGTAACGAAATAAAAAGACTTCGCTCGCATATACTGCAGAGAATACCCTATCAAACTGTAAAAATTATTATATTCAAGAACACAGTGAAAAATTACGTCTTCCAGCATGTCTTCTTCTTCAAGGTGCTGGTATAGGGAGAAATGTAAAAGCTGGTTTAAACTACATATTCATAACTGTGCATCTAGTAGCATAGGTAAGAAACAGGCAAGAAATGGAAATTAGACTGCAGAAACTAAAGCAATGCAAAAATAAATAGCAACAATAGTTGATACCCGCTGTAACGAACTTCGAGGGACTGGATGTTCGGTTTTCTATACCCGGTGGTTCATGAGAACCGATCCGATAAGAAAAATGGATTATCTCAAAAAATTGAAACATAAATAATGAACTAAATTGATTAGCATTGTTACATCTACCGAAAGAAGTGAATAATAAATCTACTAATTAAAAAATATCACTTTAAGATTAATTTACAATTATTAATACCCGCAGTTTTTAAACTTATTATTCATTCTTTTCTAGTCTTTCCAGAATGTCTGACTGGAGTTTGTCTGAAGCATCTGTCAAACTATTGGCAGATTCTTTATTCAGCAAAACATTTAAGCAATGGTTTTCCCCTGTGTTCCACCTTTCTCAGCTTTATCCTCGAATTCATTTTTTTTCCATGAGCAGAAATTATCGACTTCAGATTTTTTTTTTCTTAAAAATCTATATCAGAATAAATTATATTTTTCTGAATAAACTATACTTTTGGCAGATATTGATTTGGTTACGCTCATTTTGTATTTTTCCACTAATGCTCCCGTCATATTCAATGCCGAAGCTTTAACGTATATAGCTCGCCCTGTGGATGAGTTTTTGATGCGCAAACAGAGTCTAGAGTTTAGTCAAAAAATATGGGAGAGTTTTGCTTTTCTGGAAAAGATGAAAATGGAACATGATTTTGTTATATACGTGTTTTATCCAACGTCTAATAAGAATACAGTCATTTTACCCTAAGACATGTTAAATGCAACATATCCTTTAAAAAGAATGTCCTATGAGTTATAAACAATCTAAAGAATACAAAAACCCTATTCGCAGGATAGAACTTGGACAGCAATCACATAGAAGCAAAACAAGCCGATAAAGTTAAAAAACTTTCGTTAAATAAAAGAATTATCAATTGTAAAGCCGCCTTCCTCATAAAATTCCCTATTTTCTATTTCCCTGAATAATTTAGAATTTCTGTTATAGCTCTGTTTAATTACAGCTCTGTTTGCTTAGTCAAATATTTGAATAAAATCAGAGAACCCATTCACGTTTATTGGCTCTTTGATCGTGTACGTCATATGGTGTCTTACCACATGCTTATTGTATGCTCGTTCTCCTAGAGTTGGCTGTCACACCTGCCTTATACAGCTTTTGTTTAGAGCCCAGCGTAACGTGGAAGTAAAGATAAAAGAAAAATAACCTAAAGGAGTTTTGTTTGGTTACCGGCAAAATCATTGCGGAAGGAAACGTCGCGGAGAAAACAACGCAAGGCGAAAACATCGTCATACAAAATATCGTGGGAGAAAAGAATGCAAGGAAAAAACTTCGCAGTTCTAAAATGTTGTGATATAAATCATCGTCGTAAAAAATAAAGCGCCTACAAATCATCGTATGACGATAACATAGCAGACAATGTGTTTTTCAGGCTTTAAAATTTGCAGATATGTATTCGCATTTGTAAGCGCAAGTAAGGACGAGGAATATTTTTACCTCTATATTTATTTTTTTGGAATAATTAACAATTTTTTCTGGTTTCCTAAAAAAGCAAGAAGAAAACTTTAAAATTCAGAAGCTGAAAATGAGTAGAAAATTAATCGTCGTACAAATACACACGTTTTGATGTTATGTTCGATTATTTAATTAATCCTACATAGTTAATAGAACTTTAAATTTATGTACTTAATTATTAAAAGCCATTATTTAATTTTATTATAAAGTTCTATTGGCAGTTTTTCGTGAATTTTCGTGAATTAGTCTAAAAGAATTACAAAAGGAAAGATGAATGATTGCATAAGGTTAGGTATATTAAAGTTGTTTAAGTAATTATCAAACTGTAAAATTACGTTTTTACCTTCGTTAATCTGATATTCTTTTAATAAAAACTAGGTCTTGTTTTGTTTTAGTTCATTTATCTTCTTAAATGTGTCATAAACATTTTTATGTACAGCCTTGTTTGGATGTTGATTCGTTAGTTATGACAAAACATGTCAGGAGGAAGTAGTTTTCTACTCATTTTTAGCTTTTGAATGATAAAGTTTCCTTCTTGATTTTTTAGCAAAACAAAATTATTAAACATGACAATTAATAACAAAACAATTATCAAATAATTAATGATTAATTATTAAATCAGTAATTGATCAAATTATTGAATTGGGTTAATTAACCCCAAAATATAAAAGATAATAGTAAAAATATTCCTCATCCTTACTCGCGCTTACAAATCACTATGCGAATATGCATTTGCAACTTTTAAAGCCCATAAGACACTTGTCTGCGATGATTTGTAAGTGCTTTATTTTTTACTACGATGGTTTAAAACTACGATTGTTTTAACTTCTTAGTTTCCGACGACAATGTTTCATACCACGATGTTGCTAACTGATTAATCTGGTTGGAGGGCATTTTCCATGTCTACTGACCTTCTGTTCCGCGCATATTTTCTAAAGTACCTGAAATTACAAAATTTTGTCAACTTACTATTAAGTACCATGCATTAATCCTTCTTTATAATCTAATAATTAATAATTTTTCTAATTAACTTACTTCTCAATAATATATAAATATATATATATAAATATTACTAATTTCTAAAAGTTATTGCCATTCAGTATTCAAAAAAATCCAATCCAGTTCGATAGGGGTAGGGCCTTCGGCCAAGGTACCCAGGTGACAATCACCATTCTTATGGAACAGATACCACGATGTTTTTTTTTCTTGCTTTCTTTTCTCCCACGATATTTTGTATGACGATGTTTTTCGCCTTGCGTTGTTTCCTCCGCCATGATTTCGCCCGCGATGTTTTCAGCGGACGATGTTTTGCTCTACTGATGGACTGTGGAATGTTGATCGTAATCGCCTAAACGTAGATGATTTTAGCGGTAGTAAGTTTTTCCCTATTTTTTTTTTCAGAAACTCTGGAAAAGGTATGTAAAATACAAAGTGTCATTTAAAGACATCCATACAGACATATCGTTCAGATATATCAGATTCTTATACTCTTGCAAGTCTGATACTACAGTACATTAACAGTATAGGAAACTGCAAGCGGCTAAGGTTTATTTCTTATCCGAAGGTTCATTATAGCGAAGTTCTGCTGCCTTTAGCAAGCAAAAACAATTCATTCAATTTTTCAAAGTTTTGTAATGTTTCTGGCAAACAAAAATGGAATTTTGGAATTTTTGGAATGCAATATTTTCCATCAGTAGATCCTAGTAAAAACCCAGTATCTCGTAATGATAAAAAGTATGTAACATTGTTAAATTCATAAAAATACGAATTTTGGGAACAATCAAGTAAAAGAAAATTTTTAAATAAATTCTTAAAATAAGTAAAAGTAACTTAAATAAATTTAAATTCAATAATACATTCGGAAAATGGAGTAAAAACAAAACTGCAAAAGTTTTTAACCCAAACGTAGTCAAATCATGCAGTGCACTTAGCGAAATTTAATAAGATAAAAAGTTCATTAATGCAACACACTTCGAAAAATACTAATTAAACAAAAATTAAACTTTTCAGTTAGGAAAGTGGGGTTACAATTTTTTTTATACTTTAAAAACGGCAGAAACATGGACTGTAGCGCTTCTGTTCTCAAAGAGAGCAAAATAAATTTTTACGAAGAAGTTGAACCAGTTTCGTCGAAAGCAGAAAAAATGTTTGAAATATGAAATGAGTTATGTAAAAAAATCCGAGTTTAAATTTTAACCACCAATAAGACACCTTAGCTTCCGAATGACTTCCGAATACAGTCGAGAAGTATTTTGATGTGTATACTTTGAAGCGAAAATCAAGCTAGTAAATCGCACTGTTTTCAAGAAAAAGTTAATGTTTCATATTTTAAAATATTTACAAAATTAATTTGATTACAATATTAATAAAACTAGTTCTTGTGCAGTCGAAGTTACACAGTTACCCATTAAAAAATACGATTACTGCGTTCTTATTACAAACATTAACGGAATAAAAAACTATTGTTTGATACCATCAAACTAATGAGAAAATGAAAAAAACAACGAATGAAATAAAGCTACATTTTACCTTTTCAGTAAATCCAGATTTCCAATGTCTCATTACAGATTTCTGTTTATTGCAGATTTTATTCCAAATTCAATAAACCCAGAGTAATTCTAAAAAAATAATAACAAATTTATCTTTTTAATTCAGTTAATTGAAATCATTGCTGCGGAATTAGATCCTGAGTTTATTAAATCTGCCGAATATGAAATTAAATATTTAATAAGCTCTGAACAAAAGCAACACTTTATAATTATATGAAAAGAAATCTTAATTCTATTCAGCAATTAAAGTTAAGAATTCTACACGTTTAAAACTCCTTTTTGAAATACAAAATTAAAGAGGCGATTAATTATGCAAAGAAATTCAATTTACAAATACTAAATTATTTCGCTCTTTCATATACTAAATGCCTTTCAAATTTTAGTTCTTTCATTAGAATGAAATCAAGCGACATCAGCATGTACCTAAATCTAATGAAACGTTCATGCTTTTACTTTTAAAAGGAAAATGGAAGTACATATCATTAACTTATAGAAACTGGTTTAACTTTTATTATTATTTTTTAAATTTAGATCAAAGGATATGTTTTTCCATTTTTATTTCAAATTATATATTTCGTGATTCATTTGTTCAAAGGCAAACAATAATGTTCCACGCTTATTTTTATTGTGTCTTGTTGCACAGTTTAACAATATGGAATATTTATAAATAGTTAGTCCTGCTTGTGTAAAGGCATTTCAATGCACCTCACTGTTCTGCAACAATGTTGCTGAATCGGTGCCTTGAATCAGAAACTAAATCAGTGCGCGATCTGAGTCATCAAATGACATCAAAAGCGTCGAATTTCGTTACATATTCCACTCCATGTTATAAGAGTATAGATATCTTGGCGCAGCTCAAGTAGCCCTGTTTCCCCGAGTGTTATGATGCGAAATTCCATGTTTTGGAAGAACTGTTGTACATTTTACATGGCATTGTGACTGGAAAGGATATATTCACAGTTGTTCGCGAACTTCAGGAAAATTACGATTTATCTCTTTCCAAGCTGCCTAGTGTAGCCACAGAAGCAGTCCCTTCAGTGACTGGAAGACATAATTTCTCCACAGTACATCTACTCTAAAGGTTAAGTTAAACCTGTGAAAGGCCTAAACTCCATTCCATTCATTACATTATATACCAAGATTTTTCATCTTCAGAAGCGATTAACATAAAAAGTATTCTGCAACCAAATATCTCGCTTAAACCAGTGACTATTTCCCACTTTCTTGAAAGGTATAGTAAGTGAATATTTCAGACTTCACTAGTACAAAGAAGTGCGCTAACTATGTTGCTTTCGATTCTCGAACGTTTCAGGAATTTGAGACACGAGATTCTCCATTTTTGGCAATCAAAGAACAGGGCACCGGCTTACTGGTGCCCTTTTTGTGATTACGAGACGTTTCTTTTATAATATGTATTACGAAATCTTTGTCAAATTTGAATCTGAACCTACAAGGAATATGAATATGAATGATCGTGTACAAATTTGACACCGCAAGTTATTGCTTTGGCAGAAACAATTTAAAAAATGAAACTGGGCTTACTTCTCAACTTGCGTTAAGTGGAAAACAAGTTCAAGGGAGCTCGTTTTGATAAAACATGAATGACTTCGGAAATGATAAATTTCAATTCTTTGCAAAAGCTGCTGAAGATATGGTTTCTTGGCTATTATTTTGCAGAAAGTCACAAGGGCGATCACTAATAACAAATGCAATATTATCCGCGAATGCAATCGATGTTTTGTGAGATGACCATATAAATGATATAATGGAATTAAAACTTACGCTCCAAAGGTCAGAGTTCATGCATGAGCCTTGAAACCAACCTCGTTGTTGCTCTCTTTTAATGAAAGCGGTGTTTAAATGAATGAAGTTAGTCCTCTTTTTGAAATAATCTGTAGGAGTTTATTATCTTTGTTCTTTACAACAGCATATTTGAAAAGGTGACTTATGTGCAAGCAGTAGTATCTTAAGCGAAAGGCCGAACTGGTTTGAGTTTAGTTTTTGCTTTATGTACATGATGTTTAACTTTTGTTATGATACTTTTTTGAGAAGTTTGCCTATTGACGGAAGTGGGAAGATGGGACGATAAGCTTTAGGGTTTGAAAATCTTTGCGAAATCTGGTTAATCTTTGCAAAATGCAGTATTTGGACGACTTTCAAGAACTTGGAGAAGTAGAAAGTTCTAGGCACATGTTAAAGAATTTTCTAAAGAAGCATGGATAGGCTTTGTGAATCAGTTTGATTATTCCGTTATCGATTGCATCGGAACCTGAAGCTTTTTTCTTGTTTAAGTTGCATATAGTAAATTAGCTTCACACCGAGATATTTTTTAATGTCCTTTAGTATCTGGGACTGAGGAGTTGTTGCGCATATTATGATGATTTCTGTCATCTTCTTAAGTCTTTGAAACAAGTAGCATTGAAACTTTTGTTATTCAAGGTTTCGTTGCATCTATGTCGTAATAAAAGTCTCCAGAATGAAGCTGAATCTGAATGGAGCGGAAGATCTTGTTTACGCCAGTTTTGTACATAATACCACATTTTCTGGAATTATTATTCCGATAGTCTTGCCAGCTTTTTAGTTTTGCTTCTCTTATTTCTTTTTTATTACTTTTATTTCTTTCCCATTTAGAGATGGAATTAATATAAATTCAGTGCAACTAAAATTTAAGCAAAGAATCAGTGAAGAGGATGTAGAGTCATTAGGATTTTCTTGAAGCAGGAGAGATGAAAAACGAGCAAATCCCTCGTCGGGACTCGAGCCATGGGTCTCTCGAATACGCGCCGAGCGTGCTGACCACTACACCACGAAGGCATGAGAAGAAAGCGGGAGAAACACCTTACATACTCCCCCTTTTAAACGGCGACTGTGTATTAGCCAATTGCCAAATCCTGGCGGTGGAGAATTATCATCCACCTCCCTTTTCAATTCGGGCGCCACTGTAGAGTCATTAGGTATTTTTAGGTATTTTGGGGAGTAGAGTCATGAGAAATGAGCAATGTCCTTGCCGGGACTCGAACCACGCAGCTCTCGAATACGCGGCCAGAGTGCTGACTACTACACCGTGAAGG
Source organism: Stegodyphus mimosarum (assembly GCA_000611955.2). NCBI lineage: Eukaryota > Metazoa > Arthropoda > Arachnida > Araneae > Eresidae > Stegodyphus > Stegodyphus mimosarum. The sequence goes on along the minus strand of KK115380.1, from coordinate 152,263 downwards.
CATGCCAAGAACGCGGGAGAAATACCTTATAAGGGTATCTCAGAATTTGCCCCCTAAATTCCTTGAAAACCATAAAGTTGCATTGCAAACGATTTCCATGTTCGGTATTAACGTATCAGTGTGATCAGTTTTTGTCACTTAGGAAATTAATTGCGAAATCCAGGTTGACAGCCATTCATTTGATCTCTATTTTCTAAATAGAGAGTGCGACCAGCATATCGCATGAAATCCAAAAGCTGATTGCTTAAAAAATGGTCAATTTCGGGGAAAAACAATAGTTATTCAACTACTACACGGATTTTCTGATTCCCAGAGACGACAGAAGTTAGCGACACTGACTGCCGTACCGAAGGGCCCGAGTTTGAACCTGCAGAAGCCTTGGAAGATTGTAAGTAAATAGAGCGGGGCTCTCAACCCGGCGGGAATTTCATCTGTCAATGGGGGGGGATGTGACCAGAATTTTCTGTAAATGTATTTAGTTTTAGTGTATGAATATATGAAACCACTTTTACTCAAGTTTTTTTTTTTTTGCTGCTTAATTTATAAACACATTAAAAATAATCGAAACAAATGTATTTTTCGAGTTTTGAAAAAGAAATAATGGAGTGGGGGGTTGAATGACCGTCTAACAATAGTGAAAGGAGAGCATAAGGCAAAAAAACTTGATAACCACTGCTTTGTGGCAACGGAGCTCTAAAAATATACAGCGAGCGAAATATCTAAAAATATACATCCTCTCGAGGGGCTGGTAGTAGGAAAAGAGAGGGGCTGTCCCTCGGAATTTTATCCGGGTCGGAAACTTAGCAGTGATCAAGGTCTGACGACACCTAATATGCCTACTTGTACGCATAGGTGTCGGTCTTGCTTCAGCATGTGCCTGGTTTCATTACGGTCCTTCTGTTTTTTAACGAACTTATAGTACTAATATAATATAGACTTTTTAAATACCGAAATAAATAAAAATAGCCTTTTTTTTTTTTTTTTCGACTCGCATTTTTAGGATACAGTGATTGACATGCCTGACCTACGCGAATCTGATATTCCTTGTTTTCGGGAAGGGGGGGAGGGGGAGAGAAGGGTTCATTTTAAATTTTACATTGATTTGCTTGCCATGGTGACATGACGTGGTTATAAGATTGTCATCTTTACTGGTAAGATGAAATATATTTTTAAACTGTACTAACAACAAAAAGAGAAAAAAGTTGCCAATAAATAGGCAACAGTTTTAGAAAATTTCCAATAAATAGAATCTATGCGGTTGCCAATAAGAGATAGAGAATCGTTGCCAATATATAAAATCTATAAATTCTGTTTATTGGCAACGGTTTTTGAAATTTTTAATTCTAATATCTCTTATAATTCTAACATTTAATTCTAATATTTATTACATTCTATTGTTATAACAGTCTGTGATTAAAAAGTATTTAACTGCTTTGAAAAATATAAGATTAGAAATATTCTTACAATTTCTTAGGCATAAAATAATTAGCACTGAAATATTGCCTAATAAGATTATATGTTTCTCTTATAGCTAAGATCTAAAATGAAAAGCTCTTTAATACACATAGGAAAGAATTTAATCAAGAATGATGAAACTTCTGTAGACCTAATGCGTCATTAATATCGTATTACATGTTTTTAAGGAATGGTTTGATTAATTCGAAAAGTTTATTATTTTAATTATGAAAGCGGCTAGTCTGATGGAAGACTAGACTGCATATTATGATCTCATTTTCATGAGTTTCAGACATAAAATATTTTAAATCTCTCCTTCAAATGCGTTACAGACTTAGGAGGATTTAACAACATCGTTTTAAAGAAAATGGCATTGACGCATATCGTAATGGCTTAAATTAAGAAACAGAATAACATTGAAATTAATTAAGATCGTTATATAAAATCTGAAAAAACTATATTTCCATTCGCGTATCATTTTGATTAGAAATACAAATTGTATAAAAAATGTATTGATTTAGCTACTTAGCCAATGAATAAAATTTAGTTTCATAACGTTTTTAAATATACTCCAAACTTTCATTAACGGCCATTCGTGAGAAAAGGCTGTTGTCCATTATTAGGAAATGCCCACTAAATGGAATTGCATTGGTTATTTAAGTCGAAGGTTCTGTTACACAGGAATTTTTTGTCACACAGGAATATTTTGTCACTGGGAACAGTTGGCTAAAATCTCCTTTAACAGAGGTTTGACTTATACTTCTTTAGTGAATAACAAAATTCTAAAATAATTGGATTGCTCTGTTTAAAAATATTTAAAATATAGTTCGCATTTTAATGTTAAATCAATATTCAATTACGTTATGATCTGATTGTTTCCTATAGTTTAACAAACGTTTATATTATTTTCAAAACTTAAATTCCAAGAACTATTGCATAGTATTTTCATGAAATAAATTAAATATATAAAAGAATGAAAAGAAAACATGAATTTTGTCCGAAAAAAAATTCTCACTATTTTCATCTATACGGTAGTAACCAATTTAAGTAACGAATGTTAAGTAACCAATTATTGTGATGTGAACCTTTACTATAACTTCTTTTTCCATAGTCCTCGCAGGAATGAAAATTACTTGTTTGTTGTTTACGCTTAGGTGTTGAATGTTTAAACGTTAGAGTTTCTGGCAGCCTTGTTTTGCAGTTACTTAGTGTCGCCAGCTCTGTCTATGATTATTTCCGGCTTTAACATTTTGCTAGCCGAAGTTAAGTAAGCGCCTTACTATATATCTTGAGTAGTCTATTTCATATGTAATCGAAGACTATGTTACCTACACTGAATTTTAACTTTCAGTTATGTTAATTTAAACGGCTGGAAATAGCGGGAAATCGTTTGTCACACAAGCAGTTCATTTCTGTTCATTTAAGAATGAAATAAAAAAAGGTTATCTGAACCTTCTCAAGATTTATGAGATTTGATTAAGCCAGTCTACAAAGGGTATTTACACATTTTTAGAACGATTTTGGGGTCCGTTTATTTAATGTAAAAGTTAAAATTAAATGTAAAATGTTTAAAGGGGTCAAGTGTTCTACCTGATAGTCTTTTTCATGGACTGTAATTCTGCATCGTGATTTCCACGATAGAAGGGTGTTTTGTAAAATCTCCAGGGGTACTGATTTCCCTTCCTTTTCCGCTACTTTCCAGATCGTGGTGGGTCTGCGCTTAGAAAGAACGTTTTTCAAGAGACAAGAGGCACAAAATTCCATAGATCAAATGTCAAGGGACTTTGCAGGAATGCGTTTAAAAGGTACATATACAATAACTGTATGTCTTCATTTTTCAAGGAATACGGAGGTACGTTTTGGTATGTGACCTGTTTTCTTGATGAAGTTTCACTCTTTGAAAGTCAGTGAGATAAAGAAATGGAATTTCTTCGGTAAATATCTGATATAACGCATTTTTTCATAAACGCCTTACCAAAACTTTCTTTGCATCAATGGTATGTTCATTTTCTCTTCATTTTCGATAATAAATAGACCCTTTTTTGTTGATATCATTTAAGTAAATCCATTCTTTGTCGAGAGTCACTATGTATTTCCACTTTTTTCTGCTAAATAGTTTTGATCCAGAGTCCTGCATATTGTTCTACGTTGAGCAACATACGTCGGCAAAAGCTGATGAACATTATGTCTTGTAGGTTTCCTAGTCTAAAATCTTGGTTTTATTTGTTGTTCTTGGAGATGTATTTAAAGACTTCGTAATTGACTTCTGCGTAGATGGATTTTTTGTTCCCATTACCAACGATTTAGCTTAAGAAACATTGCAAATAAGTAATACATTTCTCGGGTATACGTTTAGAGTTTTTCTCCACGTGGAAGTAATGATTGACAGCTTTTCCTTTTCCGACTAATAATGTTGCTTATTTTGCCCTTAAAAATTTAAATGCTATGAGTTGCACAAATTTTTTGAATTATAGAATAGGAATATTTCTCATCGGAAATCGCAAAAACCTATCCTTCAATCCACAGCTTTTTCAAATGCGACATTTTGTAAGAAGAATAAATTTAACAGCAGCAGACGCTATTTCTCATTCGAAATAATAAGCTGTTGCCAGAATGTTTTAGTCCAAAACATTATCTTTTTAAATTCTTTATCAAAATCGTTCTAAAAATTTGTAAGCACGTGTAGCAAGGTGTGTAGGACATCAACACAGTCTTCTAGTTACAGCAGAATCCTACATCTTTTTGATTTTATTGTTGGATGTAAAATGATGCATGGTTGTTATTTATTCACATTTATTGTAAATTCAATATTATTCAAAGCGAAATATTCACTGTTATTTTTCAATTCTTTGCAATACACTAAAATAATTTGTTTTCATACCCGTTCAAACGTGCGACTGAAGTCTGTGCTACTAAAAAGCGTTATCTCTGTAAGCTACCACACATACTATATAAAAATCAAGTAACCTAAAAGAAATATTCATAGCCCCTTTTATGAAAGTCTAAATCAGAAGGAGAAGTTTCTACTAGTCTTGAAAGATTTAATACATATTCTTGCTTCAAAAGAACTCCTTTATTAATGTAGAGTAATTAACTTCATGGTAGGTAATTCGACATTCCAAAGCAATTATTTCTGTGGCGAGCGCCCTTTATGTAGAAATGTTCAAGAAAAAATTTGACGGAAGCAATTTTGTTAAGTAGGCAAGGACGTATTAGAGTATTTGACAAAACGTTTTGCATCTTTTGCATCTTCTAAGGGCTATTAACTGTTCGCTGCTTTTTAACATTCAGTTTCTTCAGTATCGAAGCGCAAACAATCCTTAATATTATTTAGAACTAAAGCTCCTGATAGCTTCTAAATTTATATTTTATGCTTTACATTCAATTCATTGAATCTTACAAATCTTTAAAAACGTTTGAAACTCGAACGCTAATCTTCGCTCTTTTTTGTTATTAGAATCTTTCTAATACTAACCTAAAACACATTAAACATTTCAAACCCTTCGAAAATTTAACTTTATTTGACTTCATATAGTAAAGTTCATTAAAGAAAGAATGTAATTTCTGAATACATGGAGTTCCATTAGCTCTTGGTGGTGGCTTTCAGTGCCGCACTTTTCTTTTTAATTTAGATTTAAGTCACTCGCTTATTTAAATTTAAGTCACTTAAATAATAATGCAATGTTAATAATTAGAAACAGTAGATCACACTTAATGATGAAAGATATAAAAATTTTAAATAAAACAAAATCCTATTTATTTTCATAACAAAATTGTTTCACCTATTTAAATAAGATAATTATTTATTTATGTGCAAAAAAAAAAAAAGGAAGAGTTTCATAAAATGCGGCCTGAAATTAGATGTACGCATTTTTCTGTTATAATCGATATACTTTTTGGCGGGCAAATGTCTACTCAGCATTGGCCATTCCTAAGTGGTGACACGGAAGTGGTGGCCATTTTATTGTGGAGGCACCCAACAGGCGACCACTGTTGCCGCCTATAAAGAGACAGATAATTACAAACGTGGCTTCTCCGGGATTCGAATTCCGACTCTTCGGTACCGTAGTAGGCTCTTCTGACCATTATACCATCTGGGCGGCTTTAATCGATATACTATATCCATGCATATGCGTACGTCGAAAAGTTAACACATAATTAAGAAAAATCTCTACTTTCTGTTCCAACAAGTAACATATGAATCTTAATTTAAGCAATATTAGTAGCTCTTTTCTATAAAAACAGTGCTCTTTCAAATCGAGTATTCAGAAACGGTGAAAAGCAAATTAAAAGGCTTCATTATGGAAAAACTTGACACATATTTTTTAAGACATGAGAGGGGAAAAAAAAGACGGTTAATGTAAAATTAATAGTTGAAGTGTTTCTTAATTAGCTTTCTGCAATCCTGCTATTTATCAAGCACATCTTTTGATAAAAGTATCAAATATGTTTGACTAAAATAAAACACGAAGCATACTGATAATGAAAACTTTTATCTTCATAAGTTTAATGTAAAATAGATTTATCTTTAAAAGGGCATGATAGGGAACTGTAATGCACTTATAAGACAAGGAATATAATTAGGTTCAAGAAAATGCCCCATTAATAGTTAATTAACGAATATTTTTATCATTTTCCTCATGAAATATTACACTTGCTCACAGTGTCTTTAAAAATAAGCAACTTAATACTGAATTAAAAGAAAAGAAATTGCTTTTCGTTTCCGTGAATTAGTACTTAGGACTGTTTAAAATGAAATCTAAAATTTAAGAAATTATAAAAATTAAAAATTTCTAATATGTGTAATTTTTGCAGTAAAACTTACACTAAAAACGATTACTAAAAATGTATTAGTCTCTTTTATTAAAACTATTTTTAGGCAGGAAAAATATGGCAGCCAAACATTTCATGAGAATTGATCTTTCATTTAGAAAATACCTAATATTCCTTGTCTTATAATTAAAAAATCGAAAGATTATATTCATAAGAACATTTGCTGACTTAAATAAATTATTAACAGCTGGATGTGCTAACCTTTTTTATTATGAAAGTTAGCACAAAGAAATGCCATAATTCCTTACATTCTCCCCCACTTCCTTCATTTTTCTTTTAAGAACCAGAAGACCAAATCCACATATTGGAAAATTATCGTGCAACACATTTTAGTCTGGAGCTACAGTAAAGACTCATATTTTTGCATAGCATGAATTATGACAAATCATCTGTGTCTTCGCCGAAATTCGAAACATGGGTCATGCAGTTGCTAGGTACTGCTTACGAGAACAAGCACGCGGGAATGTTATACTTCTTTATACAGTTTTAGATATGCACCATATCTGTATAAGGTTAGGTTGCGAAAATCGTACTCGCTAAGAAGAGATAGGTATAAATCGTAGAATCTATAAATAAAATAAAAATCATGTATGGCAATGACATCTTGTGTTGTTGATGCTGATATTTATTACAAGGAACTGCATACAGTCTTCTCTCTTGGATAAAATTAATAAAATTTATGAACACGAACTTAATACGACTTAGACAACCACTATTCTAACGACTTAGACAACCAGTATTATAAGTCGTACCACCTATAGGTTAAGTCGCCGTACGGTTAAAATTAGACAGTTATAAGATTTTCTCTTTCTGAATTTATTTATACAATTAATTCCGACAATGATCACAAAGATAATTTTTTTCATTTTCTTGTCAACTCTAGCAGATAAGTTGTATAGCTATCTTTTGCATTTTAGGCATTGATTTACAGTATGTTCGCGCTCAAAAATATTACTGGGAAACGAACACGATGTGAAAAAATATGGTTGACTAGGAGGTAACTCGTTTTCTCGGAAGAGGCGCAGTTGCTGTGATATTACACCTAATATTTAAAAGGTACGACTTGCACAATTATAATACGCAATAATTGTCAATATATGCTAATAATGATAAATAGCTTCCCATTTTAGAGAGAAATACAATCTAAATGTGCGAGAACATTAAATGAAAGTTTTTAGTTCTGAACTTTTGTTTAGGTCATTTTAGAATGTTAAGAGGCAACCATACAAAAAAGCTGCACAACTATTCTGAAAGGTTTTTATTTATTTATTTAGCTAGTAGCGGAAGTACCCGATGCCAGTTAAGTTGGATTGAGAGTAATGCATCTAACAACAGAGAGAACGATACCGCTGTAATCCTTCTCTAATAACGATTAAGAAAATAAGATTCATAGTCATACAGTTTTCAGTCTGATGCGATATGGAACCCATATGAAAAATTTCGAAAGAAAAATAAACTAATTCTGTCTCATTATATCAACAACAACGGCACGCAGTTTTTAATGATTTTCGTCTTTCTAATCAAATAGTCTTAAAAGCTCAAGTTCCATCAAATATTTCACCTATATTCAATTTTAGTCGATTAAATGTGGCAAAACATTGAGCATAATTCATCAGAAATCAATAACGCAAACAAACACACAAGCACACATACAGGCATTTTTCTTTATATGTAAAGATTTTATAAAAATTAGAAATTTTTGATTAACAAACTTACGATTTGAAAAGCGAGCAGTAGCAACACGTTTTGAAATATACATTTTTATATCCAACGCGACAGACTGTTGCCACGCGGAAAAATGACTGCGAAAATTATCGTTTCTCCGAGTTTTTAATTAATATTTCGGCTCATTAAAGTCGTACGAAGATGGGAATAGTCTAAATGGCTTCTCAAGAATTTTTGGAATCGGGAATAATATATTTAATTTTTGGCAATGCTATTTTTATTTCATCGTAATACTTGGAAATTTTTTATTAACAAATTCTAGGACTTGAAAGCGAGCAGTGGCAACAACTTTCGAAGTAAAGCATATTTTCATCTCCAGCTTGCGAGACTGTTGCCACTCGGAAAAATGAGGGCGACAATTATCGTTTCTTCGAGGTTTTAATTAATATCTCTGATTTTAACTGCTTGTTTTTGGAAAAAGTGGACGTCGACCTTTTCCAGGACCCAGAAAAAATTGTAGAAAGTTTGGTCACGATAGCTGTAGTAGTGACTGAGTTATTAGAGGACAAACAAACGGACTTTCTTCTTTATATATATATATAGATTTATTTATTTTTAATTCTGATTGCCAAGATGTATTAATATATAGTGGCTTCACGTGAGTAACGTGAGTTCCATTAACAACGTGAATAACACTGTTAGGATGCTTTCATACTGGCCATATTGGCCAAGGTGTGATTGGAACTATGCTAATGAAGAGTTTTATTAATGCTTTCCATCCTCGAAAGATGGCTCAAAAGTTTTGCATTCACCTATAGAAGAAGCAAATAGCACATTCTTCTTCAAACGATTGTTCGTGGACACTAAGTATTCATTCATAAAGTCATACAAGCACCTGCTTGTAACAGTTAGGAAAAAACGCCGATTCACGCCAAATATTGATACAGTTTCAAACGTGGTTGTTCTTTATATTATAACGACTATTTTAATACCACAGTCATTTCATTTAGAAAATGAAGTAACAAAACGTTTCACTGCTATCAAAGTATATTTTCATACGTAAAAATGGAATTATCCGTTTATTGTATGAAAAGCATATCGCGTATGTTCTAAACTGTACAACCTTATGAATTTTTGCTGCATAAAAAGCAAAAACTGGAACACACCATCACGAATTCTCTATTAAGAGAATTAAGAAATATTAGCACATTAAATAAAAATGTCTTGCTAACACTGAATTTTTATACTAAATACATACTCATCTGAGGCTATAAAAGAAGAATGTAAGGAGAGAGCACTTAACTTCAAACAGAAAGTACAGCAAGCAGGCCGCATACTTTAAAAGTTCCTATCACCAAGAGTCACTGTTAATGAATCAACTTTTATTATATGGCAGCTAAATTAATAGTGAAACATTTTAGGAAAATTAAAATGATTGCTAGTTTTATTTCCACGGGATTAAGCTAAAAGTAAGTAGAAGCCATTACTTTCGAGCTACTACAGTTGACTGTAATTGCACTTCTGAGAATATTTTGATTAACCTTCAAAGACGCAGCTCGCAGAAAGCTCGCGAGAATTTTAAAGAATTAAAAAGAGATTTTAAGTACCTTAAAATGATGAAATTAACCCTAAGCTTTATGTAAAAGAAAAATAATATAATAAACAGATTGCTAAATGAACATTTAACTGCTACATATCAAGCTAAGCAAGGAACCTCATTTTTTAAAAACGTTTAAACGATTTGTAAAGGGAAAAAAGCAATTTGAAGTTACGATCAGCAACAAACCAAAATTATAACTTTTCTTAACCAGCTACATTTTTTTACCTTTGTAGTGTACTCCTAGAAATTATTAGGATTTTTGAACACCCCCTCGATATGCCAACTATGCATTTTTGACCTGCTAGCGGATGTGTTAATCACTTTCACCTCGACACCTAACCAACCACTTACACTGCATCAGAAATGCGATCATTCTTTGCATGCTTAGTATTTATAACATAAAACAATACACTAAATTTTATTTTGGAATTTTACATTAAAATAGCATTAAAATAGCAAATTAAAACAAATATCAATATTTCACAGAAATATGCCGAATTAAAACATGTCGCCAAGTGGTCAGTTTGGTATAGTCTCTTACTCACAGCGCCTTTGGGGATTCTTTGCTCTCGACACAGCTTCATTTCCTTCACATTTTATACAATATTGTTTTCATGTAGAAAGAATAAAACTTCCTGTATTAGAAAATGTATACTATGTTGTTAAAGCAACTATTTAAAAAGGAAAGTGAAGCGCTATCAAAACTTACTGCTTTTAGGCATACAAAAATATGAGGGTATAATTTAGGTATTAATGGATACTTCAATTATGGTCAAGGCCCGATTAAGATAATACTAATGATAGTATGATATTAATCCTTGAAATGGTACGGGATTAATGAAGTTGCAAAGACTTTCTTGGCGAAATGTAGTTCAGAAAACGTATGATCGACAAACCCTTAATGAATAGTAGTTCTTCGTTTCTAATTTCCCAGCAGCTTGTTCTGAATAAATGCACTTAGTTAGTTTTAACTGCTTTATGAGAAATTTCGAGCATGTAAACTTTCTAGAACCAATAGTCAAAAAACAAAAGGGAAACAAGCATGAAGCAGATTTAAAGATAAAGAAAGTTACCTTTAGAACAAATAGCCCCGTTTGAAGTGGATACAAAAGTTCGTCGAACAAGCTATAAGGAATAACGCTGTATGCCTCAATTCGTTTTATTTTTCAATAAAACCCATTTCTGCTGTAAAACACTTATGATTTTACTTCCTTTTTAATTCCTTGGAGAAACCAGTCATCGAAACATCCATGAGATCATTAACACATGCACTTTTTAAACTCGAAAATGTCACCTGAAACAAGATCTAGCTAATATAATGGACAGGATAACAACTGGCATTTCTACAAGTAGTTACAGCAGCCGACACATAAGTGCAATTCAAATTTATTATAGTATGACAAAATAAAGTAGGGGGACCCTTTAAGGGGATGCATTCATGGAGAATTTTCTAATGGAAACGGACACATATTCACGTTACACATGAGAAAAACCACTCAGCAGAGATGTATGATGGCGCACTGTGATGGTAGTAAAAATTTTCTTCGACAACTTTTCCCTGCGTCTACTCTTAACTGCTTTGTACAACTACTGCTCAGAGGTACAAGCAAGGCCGACACCTGTGCATCCAACGAGGCATACTATGTATCACCTGGCCTTGCTAATTGCCAAGTTCCCATTCAGGATTGAATTCCAAGAGAAAATACCACGAGCGCAAGGGTCTCCCACCCGTCTTCTTCTATCATCAACCTCTCGAGAAGATTTCGGCTTGCTGTATATTTCTTCAGTGGTTTGTTGCCGAACAGGCACAGACCCTTACAACATCCATACCTTCTACGGGATTCGAAACCGGTACCATCGGTAGAGTAATTAGCTTTCAAAGTCATTAGGATTATTTCACAGCGGGAGACGTTAAAAATGATCAATTCCCTCGCCGGGACTCGAACCTTGGAAATCTCGAATACGCGCCGAGTGCGCTGACCATTACATCACGAAGACATGATAAGAAGGCAGGAGAAATACCTTATATACTCCCCTGGCGAAAATATACGTAAAACATAGTAATTTTACGTAATAATTCATTTTAATTTTACGTATATAAAGGGCAACTGGGGATTAAGATATCCAATCGCCAAATCCTGCTGGTGCAGAATCATCATTCACCACCCTTTTTAGTTCGGGCGCCACTGCAGAGTCATTAGGATTATTTCTAAGCAGGAAACGTGAAAAAAGCGCAATGTCCTCGCCGGGACTCGGACTCGGACTTCTCGAATACCCTTCGTGCAGACCATTATACCACGAAGGCATGCTAAGAAGGAAGGTGAAATAACTTATAAGCTACACTAACCACCATCCGTCTGGGTGAATTGATTGCTGTTAACAGGACATAATACTGAATTGCGTTTATTTTTCTATTCTGTAAGTAATTAATCATCAACAACCTAATCTGGTAGCCCAGAAAATATTGGCCATAATTTTGGATGGTTCTACTAATTTTTTGTCCGACAATTTTTTGCTCACAGCACAAGAAGCATATTTTCAAATCGCATTCTCTTGTTTACCCACAGAACTGTGTTTATGGCTGTTTCATCCAATGGTCACACACAGGATGTACATCCAGCAAAAATATTTCAAAGTAATGGACTCTATATGAGACTGTCGAATTAACATATGCCCAACCAAATGTAAAAAAAAGTCAACTCACACACTGTACTTACATATTATACTGACATTTTTAGTTACTGAAATTTTTATTTATACATGGACATTTTAATTACTTATATGCAATTTGCATACAGCTATTTCATTTATTTCATATACTAATTACATACACTTTTATGAAAAGAGTGGAAGTATTTGTTCATTATTACTAACATATTGTTAAGAATTTTGCATTTAGATATTTTTAATGGAATTATAATTAAAATCGTTTTATTTCCTACTGCAATGCAGCGCGTGACATATTTCAAGACAAAGCTACGCTGGAAAAGTAAAAATACAAGAGCACGTGAATGTTTATCTCCGAAATTTATTTTTTTTTAATTTGAAAAAATGTAATTGACTAACCGTAACAGTAATTATACTCTTTTTGCTTTCCAGAAATTGCTGGAATTGTCTCGCGTGGCCGATTTAAAAATCTATAAAAGTCGGAAAGGAACATCTCAGCTCTGTAGTTGTTCAAGCGAGCTGTAGTTGTTGACTGTAGCAAATTCGTGGTGAGATCGGATTAGCTTTCTCTGCTTTTTGGATTGAGTTTTATTTAACGTTTTAGTAGTTTAAAATATAGCTATTGTTTATATTGCGTGATATTGTGATAGTGTAAGAATATCTTTGAGGAATAATCCGGCGTTTTGTGATATTTATTGTGATTAGAATAAATTTTATTAACTTTTTTTAATCAGATTTGTGCATTCAATCTTTCACGAACCCGTACGCACGTAACAATATCTTGCAAAATTAATTCAACTTTATATCATGCATAAGGTATTTAGATTAATGCATACAATGGCAGATCCTGCTTTCAATAAAAAATAGAAAAAAATAAAAACAAATTATGTACAGATGGGAAACGAATATCATATGTAGAAGCTACCACCATGAGCTGTGAGTCGTGTTATAGTATCAAAAATATTATACTTGAGAAAAAACATATTTAAATATAAGCAATAAATGAAATATCATTGTCAATAATTCAACAGAAACGCGATGTTATGATTTATTAAAAACAGAAAATCTAATATGTATGCTTATTTGTATGACAAATAAGCATACATATTAGACAGTGACAAAGTATATAAAAGCCAATTTAAGTACATATTTTAAACATATACCTTCATAGCATTTTGAGTGAAAATTTATAGATCTTGCATTGTTTCGGATGAACGTATAATAAAAACGCAGCTTTTGGAAAAAGGCAATTTAAACTGCAGTGTCCAGGAATTTCATTTTCATTTTAACTTTACGTAATTTACCGTACTGTTATTATTTTATGCAATGCATATTACTATATATATATAATTTAAAGAATCGGAATCTCATTTCAACAAAAAATTTACATTACCCAAGTACCTTCTTGTTTTTTTTTCCCAAAAAAATAATTTCATGAAATGTAGATTATACCTATGAGCTTTACCGAAATGTTTAGTCAAAAAGACAAAATAAAAGGATCAGATTCACTTTTTAGGAAACTGCAAGAAAAATGTAATTTTCCAATTATTTTATCCAATATTGTTAACTCTTATGCTGAGAGGAACTCTAATGCGTTTTGTTTCCCTAACGGAAATTGCTTAATTTCAGAACAGAGAGAAATTTTTCCAAGCATAATCTGAAAATTAATATATAATAAATTAAACCGTAATAATAAATTTTGTACATGTACGTATGCAACCATCACCCTTTCAAAAAACAATACTTTATGTTTAAAATATGTCTGTTGCTATTTGTCTAGTTACGTTTGCAGATCATATACAAATGGGTAGATGAGTTTTAATTACAGTGTTATGAGGACATAATATCTCATACGTGTTTCATTTAAAACATATTCAATAAAAAACAATTTATTATGCGAATTATTTTCATCTCATGAAAAATTTCATTTTAATTTTCAGCATTAGAAAGTAATTATTTTAACATCTAGTTCTAAAATCAAAAGCAAAGAATTGTGAAATAAAATTTGTATACGTAATTTTGTTTTTCTACATCTGTTTAAATGTTTACTTTCGTAAACTGAAGGATGGATATACTCTTAAACGTCTGCAAAGCGGCAAATGCTGCCGCCTTCCTTCCGGGAATCTAGTAAAATTTGCCTTTTTATATCGATGCATATCATAGTATTTTGTATACATATATAATTAAAAATAGTAAAAAGAGAACAAAACGTTATATATGTATATGCATGCGATTTTGTATTGATGCGATATTATACTGTATTATCTACTTTTGAGATCACCAAAATCAAGTAATTACATAAAAATTCATTGATGTAATTATTTGTTTCCTGTTTTGGCCCCTGCGTCTTAGGATAATTTTCTGCAGCGCCTACAAGGGTATTTACATCAATAAAAGGTTGACTGCATGCGCATCCTCGGAAAAACTGTAATGGAGATCAAGCAACGATGAGATAAACTTTTCTGTCAAAATGTTTAAAACAAATCACGGAACATTTTCAGTATATCGATACAAATTTATTTGTATTTTTTACAATAATTTCAAAGCATAGGAAGAGACAAAATAAAAAGTTAAACTATGTAAATACAAAATATATGAATAGTTCTTAATAATAAGGAATACCTTAATAATAGATGGATTATTCAGTATCTTTCGTTCAAACTTTGCACTTTGGCCCCTCTTGTAAGTAGGTTAAAAGGAAGCTAAGACTCAATCACTCATGTCATGCTTGATTAAGGTATTTAGATCGAACAGAAGATCATCGACCGCGAAGAACTTACTGATTACACCAGAACATAATTTTGACCTAGTGTGTGATATTTTGTTCGCTGCATACACACACACATACAAAACGATTAAAGTGAAATATTTCGAAGATTATTTCTTTCAGCTGCTCAGCATATCATGTTTTAAGTAGCACGTAAAATCTCTAAAAGTAGCGTATATTTTGCTATTGTATACCAATTATAAATACGTCTACAGCCGTAAAATATTTGATAATTACAACGTCTTGTTTTCTATCCCCAGTTGTACTCATCAGCCTTTAACGGATAAGACCGCTAAACACTGGTAGTTTGCGCCAACTTCAGATCCCCAAAAAGGGTTGACTGCATGGGCATTTTTTTAACGTGAATACAACTAACCTCTAGTTTTACATTCCTTATTATTCATAATTATATTCATAATTTTTCCCTAATGTTTCTCAATGAAATTTACAATCCGTCAGGTTTACCATTGCACAAATAAGCATATAAAAACAAATTGCAAATTATATATTTATGTAATTCGCGCTTTCCGTATCCGGATACGCTCATTTAATCCGGATATAATCTGGGTGACGCGCATGCAATTCGGATACTCTCTACAATTGGCTTTTATCCAAAAGCTTATTCGCTTTTTATCCAAAAGTTTCAGTGTGAAATTCTAAGTTCAATAACTTCTGTTTATTATCCCTCGGAAAGCTCATAATGACTCTTCACGGACAAAATGTGTAAAATTCTATTTATCATTCCTCGGAAAACTCATAATAAATAACTCTTAACGTACAAATGAGTTTAAAAAAAACAAAACTTGTAGGAAAAAAGAGAGAGAGAGAGGAACAGAAGAAATTAAATGTAAAATCATTCTTTAATTTCATTCATCTGTCTCTATAACTATAACAAATTACTTTTTATGCACTTTTAAGCAACTCTGAGCTGCATTCTTCAAAATATGCAAAAGACACATTTTGTACAGTAGTGGTTTTAATCATTATCCTTAAATACATTACCTAAAATACATTTTAGAGTTTACTCAAAAACGCACAATCACGAATTGCATTTTTTGTATAGCTAACAACAGAAATTAAAACGCATAAATATTTACAGGTACGTTTTTGGTCATACCTTCTAAAAACTAAAGTGTGAATATTACAGAGCGTTTACGATCTGTTGTTACAGTCCTTTAGTCTAAAATAGGCACTTCAAGGCCGTTACCAGCCCCCTCCATTTGCGATCGTAACTCGTGTCTTCATCATGCAGTTGGCATGAGCTTTTATTCGCGCGCCTTTCAGGAAGCGAAACACGCTAAAAGTAAATGAAGTAGGGGGGAAATTTAGCGAATCGACCTTTTTTTCTGCAGCTGTTTTTCCCATGGTTACTATCCAAATCGGTGGCTAAAAGTAAGCTTGGGGGTCCTATATTAACAATAAGAGACTAGAGCGAAATAAGAAATCCGGTATTATATACAATAACCCAGTTTCATCGGTACTTAAGAAACACATTTTATTTAACAATTTTTTATTGTTTTATGCACCGTTTCAATGCATATGTGCTGTTTTTGTGTAATTATTAAAAACTACCCAATATTATCTCTTCATTTACTACCGTTACTTTCATTAATCAACAAATACTGGGTATTAGAGAAAACTGAACTCAGAGCTGAATAAAAAATGTAATACAAATCGAATAATTCAGTTGTCCTTGTTATGAATGCTTATTACGATTAATAGTTTACAAAATAATAAAAAATTGCTTAAAACTTCTACCGGCAAGGAATTTCGCTCAGAAAGCTCACATTTTCCAAAACTGCCGTGAGAAAGAGGTATGTTTTTCATTTTAATCCCCAAATGTCCCTGGTGTTTTATACATGGACTTAGGTACTTTTAATATGTATACATTGACTAAATTTCTTGTACATATTTCAAGCTGCACGTGTAGATATTTTTGAAGACGGCATAAAAGCTTGGAAAAATAACCTGACATTTTTCACGTTCTTGCTGAAAATAAAAGATTTTTTACGCCTCTCTCTTTTGTTAAATGTTCCCATTTAAGCTGAATTTAAATGAATTTAAAAACATATATACACTGATATATACTAAAGTACTCCTGACGACGGAGGGGACCAGAATAAGGCGGTTCACAGTATATTTTAATTTTTAAAAACGGTCTCCACTTTCAAAATGTTTGGAAAAAACTGATTTAAGGTATTCTAATGCAAAAACTTCATCAATTACAAAAGCTTTAGATTATAAATTTTAATTAAGTTCTATGAATAATCATTATTTATTAAAATCTAACAAAAATTACACATTTGATTTTCTGTTTTGGTTAATCACTTTCTTTTCTAAAACAAATTTTTTATTTACCATATCTAACCCTACTTTTCTGTTAATTTCCTTTGTCACAGACCACTTGCAGCATACTTCATAATTTTTAATACTACTTCCAATTTTAATGCTTTCACTGACGACTTTTTAATCTAAGGTTATTGAAACATTCTAATATCTGACTAACTGCTTACGAAATTTAGAAGATATAAAAATTATATTTCAAAACTACTTCTTATTAGCTTTCTAAAATGCTATCTTAATTTCCAATTTTTACCACAATAGCATACTTTTGCATTCTAAATTTCTCTTCGAATTTCCTACGAGATAATTTCCTTTATTATCTCTACTACTGTATTAAATTACATGCATTGAACTGTCAACTTCAAAGTTATCCCGACCATCGCAATAGCGTTAAAAGTGGAAATAAACTGCCCGGTACTCTCTGGAAATTAATTCGAAATACACTATCAAATGATTAGTAGTAGTGTTATATATTTCCAAGATAAAAAGTAGTATTACAGTTAATTCCAAGATAAATAGTATTAAAGACCACAATATTATTATAATTTAGTACCTGAAGGCTCAGCTTTAACATTTTCGACATTCTAGGCTATCAGCAGAGTAGGCATCCTCTATAAATTAAAAATATTAATAAGTAAAAAAATATGCTTTGATTTAATTATCGTGAATGAGAACGTAACTTTCAGCCTATGAAAATCGGCACCCAGGGCGGATACACTTGAAGCCAGCCTTGAATTTCTTGCTTATTTATATTCTGGTAAGTACTAGTCGCTGAAATGGTCATCTCGCCATGATAAGATTTCAATGAACTACGCTTCAGTTTTTTTAAAGAAAATAAATACTGAAAATTATATCCATTGCATCAAAGAATTAATAACAATTACATATTTTTTTTTCTCTCCAAATAAAACATTTTGATCAATACACATCTAAAGCCAACAAGAATATTAAAAGAAAACAACTACTTTCATGAACTTCGGTACAAACTCATACAATACATTTCGGATATTTTCTGACAACATCACGTGATATCAAAACAAATTGAAGGTCAAAAATGTTATCTTTATCCACCATATATCTATCAACAAATCCAAGCTCCAATGTACTTAAAAACTCACTACAGTCATTTTTACGAGACGTTAGACGAAACACTCCCAGTATTTTCCCATTTCCATACCATTCATAGTAAATTATGGTTCAATTCCTTTATGATGAACTCAATTTATGCAGAAAAACAATACGCATGGTTTTTAAAACGGTTATAAAAGGAACAGTTGATAACAAGAAACAAATGAGACTGTCTGCTCTACTGCCTTCCGTGGGGAAAATCAAAAAAACCCCTGCAGCTTATCGACATGCCAGGAAAGTAAAACTACGCTTCTGTCCCTGGGTTTGTCTATTTATGGGGCGGTGCATGAACCCTATGTCTTTAAATTGTTTTTAGGGATATGACACACATTAATTAGAATGGGAATATGTGGAAAAAAGAGACGACGGAACCTAATAAATCAACACCATACACCTGGTTTTGTCCATACTATAATTACTTGATAAAATTTCTTTTCGTAACTTCAAAGCCGTTTAAAAGCAAGAACAATTTATTTTGGAAATAATCCTTTTATTAATCATAAACATAGCAGAAAAATAGAGACATTCCACCTAGAAACCTGGATTTCTTCTCTTTTCCATATTTGTTCTGCTTATTTTTATCTCCAACATTTTTAATATATGATTTAAAAATTTCTGACAGCAGCGTAATATATATGCACAGAAATAGATAGTATGGATAAAAACACATAAGAAAGTACACTGTATGTACAAAAATAGAATTATTAAAATTAATAAGTAACTGACTCCTTTAGGATAGAAAATAAAGTAATATTTGTAAACCTATTCGTATGCCATTTGAATGGGATATTTTCTTGAAGTTTCCTGCATAAAAATGATTATAGTAAAGAGTAACGTTTCCTTCTCGATTTTCAAAAGAAAAATTACTGAAAACGCGCCAGCAACTATGGTATTAAATGCTATATAATATACGAAAGTAATGAATTTCCCATCCAAAGTCATTATTATACTCTAATACATAACTAGTAAAATGAGCTTTACGATTATAAATACCATTCAAATCAAATATTCTATTAAAGGTAAGAAAGTGGACAGTGAATAAAACATAGAGCCACATTTTTAAAATCCCATTCTATTTCTATAATTCAGTACTATACCAGAAACTGTTGAATCAAAGTCAGACCTACGGAATGCAAAGTTTGAAGCGAAATGTTCATCGTAAAAGTTGCAAGACAAATAAAAGTTCTTCTAATAAATTTTGCAATAGAAATACCGCACATCACTATAAGATATCCGGTTGTATTGTATCTTGTTTCTCATTTAACGCTAGTTTAATCAGAATATACATTATTCCAAGAAACAGTTTTTGAAATTCATTCACGTAATTTTACACATCCGAGGTTAGACTTTTCAAACACTGGATACATATTTTATAAAATCAAATCAATAAATTACTTATTTACAGTCCACATAATATGTTTCCTTTTTTATTATAATTATTTATGAAATATAATTTTTTTTATTAATCAGATTGCTGTGATTGGCTGACATATTGTTTCTGAGAAAAAGAAATTAAAATACTTTAAATTACTGATATCAGGATAACGCCTACCTCATTTACATTAACGGATATATCTGGCTACAACATTGAAAGATTCTCCAAATGTTAACAAATTCAAACACAAGCAAAAAGTAAAGTATTAAGCTTATGAAACAAAAATGTATTACTTATCTGTTATCTTTAAAACAGGGAAACCATGCTTATGTTTTTTTATTGTCTAATTATTAAGCGGTACGTATATATTTCAAAATTATCTTAGTAATATGCGGAAAAAACACCGTCTTTGCCGGCTTATAAGACGCACTTTTTTCTTTGAAAATAATTCTGAAAAACGGGGTGCGTCTTATACGTCAATACTCGGTTTTTGATTGCATTCATTTCTGGAAATTTTCTCTGTTCGGAGTTACGCGACTTGTTTTCTTGCGAAGTGTACGAATATCCTTAGCCCATAAAGTCCATGAAGAATATTACAGTTACGTAGAGTTTAGTGAATGCGCATGCGCTTTCATCGACGATCACAGCTGGGTTCGTTTAAACTTTCCAGTTTTTGTGAACGACTTTTAAGTGTGTGAAATTCTATAACATAGCATACAAATTTGAAGGTTGCACCATAAGGAAGAAGAAGAGGCCTCGCATTTCGCAAGTTTTTGAGAGGATCAAAGCTTCACGGGACGCTGTGAAAACAGAGACAGTGGTTAAATCATTTAAGAAGTGTGGTATTAGTATTGTACTGGATTGTGCAGATTACAATTCGTTGTATGAGGACTCAAACGCTGATTTGGAAGAGGTTTCAAGTGACTCTTTATTTAGCTCTGGAGATGAGTGTCTGGGTTGTGACGAAGAAGATTAAAAAGTGTTTTTTCCCAGATAGATTGGGTATTTGCAGAAGTATTACTTTGTATCTGTATTAATTTATATTTTAAAATACTGTAAATTGATTGTAATGATCAGGAATACAGTTATGTCTTTCAAAAATGTTATAAAAAGTGGGGTGCGTCTAGTAGGCCGGTGCGTCTAATACGCCGACAAATACGGTAAACAAATAGAAAAATAGGCGGTTAAATTTATGTCCAAGTGATGACTTTGAAATACCTACATTCACTGATGTATTATATCAATTAAAATTTATTTTGCTCTATATGAAATCACTAATGTACTATATCAATCAAAATTTATTTCGCTCTATATTTTTTTTTGGATATTGCACCTAAAAGTGTGCAACTTACAAAAAAACAAAAAGCATAAAATGCAATGCATCAATCAGCAGTCTCAAACTCAAATTGCATGCTGGTCGAATGCGCGATCTAAAAACAGCCTATCAATCTTACTTATTTTACTATTATTTTTAAATTTCATTATTTTGCTTATTATTGAAAGCAAAATGAAATTTTTTATTAAAAAAATAACTAAATTTTAAATTTTGTTAACTAAATATTTATCAAAATGCGCATTATTACTAATAATAATGAAGAGACTTCAGGTTTGTATTCAGTTCCAGTATATTGACAAATTAATATTCAATTTTTAGACTGATATTTTTTTAGATAACTCTAACTATTGTATTAATGTTTAAATAAATTACTTCAATTTAAATTAAAAATGAAAAAATTATGTAATCTTTATAAGTTTTCAGAGAAAAACTTTCTAAAGAGACAAAACTTGAGAATACATAATGACAACCTAGTCTCTTTCTCTTATTTATTAATTTTTTTCGGGGATATAAATTAAAATACATACGTTTGTACCTAGATAATTATAAATTTTGTACGCAAATATAAAATTTTTTTGTCTAATGTCCAACGCAGTGATGAAATATTAAGAGAAATTATTCTTATCACAGACTGTAGATGCTCATGGTCAATCAGGTTCTTTTCTTATTAATTTTCAACTATGAAAAAATGCTGTTCACAAATAAATGTATTCCATAATAAAGAAATTATCCTTAGTGCAAATATTCGTAACTAAGCGTACGTATTTTTTTTGACAAGTACGAATAACCTTTAATAAATCTGCATTTTCAAATCATCTGTGAGTAAGATTTATATCATACTGTAAATTTATTAGC
The DNA here is from genome assembly GCA_000611955.2 of Stegodyphus mimosarum. NCBI lineage: Eukaryota > Metazoa > Arthropoda > Arachnida > Araneae > Eresidae > Stegodyphus > Stegodyphus mimosarum. The sequence continues at coordinate 130,239 of KK115380.1, read as the reverse complement.
TGAATTTGTAGATTTTCTGGTACGTTATTCGGGTTAATTATTAATGGTGATGAAAATAATGTAAACCCGGACTTCAGATAATTAAAATCTTGAAATCCTTGCGAGATCGTATTTACAACAAATACATATCCGAAATGTACTCCGGAGCCGTATAAAATTGCTTCGAGGGCCGCATGCGTCCTGCCGGCCGACAGTTTCAGAACACTGCAATACATTATTGAAAAAATTTCTCTTCATGTCTTAACTGAATTTTCGTCATTCTATGAAAATATATATCTGTGGATTATAATTGACGTGACAATATTCTTGGAAAGGATTTCTGAAACTCTAAATCAGAATTCATTACATTATGTATTATAAAATTAAATACATTTTTGCAAAATCTATTTTATTTTATTTTTTTTTAATATTCGTGCGTTTAATTAACAGCACTGTTAATGTTCGACACGCGTTCGAACTTCATCTACGGAGTACTTGCTTAATAATTTAAAAATAATAGCTGTAATAAATCTAAAATATTTACAGCTGCTATTTCGAATGGATGCAGAGAAATATATGATTTAAGTGAAAATAAAATGTTTCAAACTGAAACATTGCATGCATTCATGCAAATGTATTCCAAAACATTATTACTGTCCAAACTTTTCTTTAAAATATAGACCTTTTCTACTTTTTTCATAAAGCAAGTTCAGTCACGAAGTAACCTCCCTCCCTTCGCTCCCCCCCCCAAAAAAACGATCTGATGTCTAAAATGATTCCATTCCAATTATTTCGGAGCGGGGTGTTATTATACGGATATTTATAAAACACGATTCTTAGTTTTGACACTAGTTTACAATTTTTCATTACATTCATTCACGTTTTAAACTAAACAATAACTGTGTTTAAAACAGGAAACTGTTTTAAAAGAAAACCGTTAAAAAAAACTTTGTTTTAACTGCAAATAAATTGTGTTTTAACGGGAATTTCAAGTAGCACATATCCCGCGTTACAGTACACTAAAATATAATTTTCTTAACTTTTGAGAACTGCTTTCCAGCACCACTTCTCAACACATTCCGTTTCATAAAATTATTTAATGCGCACAAATAAATAAAATGCAATTAAAGAAGGTATCACACACACACAGCTATCTAATTCTGATAATATGATGCAAAGTTAGTTGCTTAAAATGTGACAAATTACATTTATTTACGTTTCATGCATTACTGATATAATAAGGAAGGATCTTTGCAGAACTGATTATATCCTTTCAACTTATGATTGCTACTGTGAATTCAGTATAAAGATGCAGGTCCTAGAATTATAAGAAATATATATATATATACATTACTAGAACAAAATATTTTATCAAATTTGAAAGGAAAATTCATACTAATCACCAGTTTTTAATAACTAATTTCTCACGAATTTACTTAACATGCATATCGTTGAGTACCATTTACCAGAGCTTTGACTGTTTTGTATCATGACACTTAAATAATTGCGAATGAACTGAAAGCCTACACCTAAATTATCATTACCAATGCGTCTCTGAATGTCTACTGAATAAAATAATATGAACCAACGGTCTTGAAATTAATCAAAAGCTACTTACGTACGATATCATGGGCAAATTGAGAGAAGCAGACACAGTAGCTTCAACTTCACATGAGTTCTCAGGTCCGAAGAATGCAATGATACCATCCCGCCACATATTAATGACGGCATTCGTACCAGATAGTGTCTCCCCTTTCGTATCTTGGTACACAAATTTCAAACTGTAGTTCTGAGGAAGCACATGCTGTTCGTTGACATTTTTGATGGCATATGTCATCGCACCACTGATGATATGCCCTTGTCGCTGTTTCCCATGGATATTGGCTAGGTATCCGACTGTAAGCGTGGTGTTCTGAACATTGCTGATACATGTGGTTGCCACGAAAAGGAAGCTAATCCAGATACTAACTGTTTGCTGGATGCGCTTTGTAAGATAAAAGTCTGGGAATGCTGATGAAGCATGGCTAGGCGATTCGGAATGCATGTTTCAAATACGGTTTTTTTATGACAGTTACTCTATAAACTTATATTTTTATTTCATGAGCATACAATCCTTTTAATATGAGTCTTCAGCACATAGCGGCGGAATGTTTTCGGAACTATTCGTATCGCGTTAAAGAAATTAATTAATCACTTCGAATTTGAAATTAAAAAGTTTTGAAGCTTTTTCTTTCCTTTTTAGTACTCTGCTTCAATGAGATTCCAATAAAAATTCTAAATATTTTAATTCAGTAACCAAATCGTTATTTTGCATATAAAATTACGGTTATATGAAGATCAGTAAAGATGACATAGAAAAATTTTTTTCGATATGGCGAATCTTTCTGAGAAAAATGTGATAAAATTGTACCAAATATACGCTTACTAAGCAAAGTTGACACAAATTTGGCAAAAGAAATTTTGGCAGATGTTATTAAAAAAGATATATTCTACTTTTTATCACAAAAATAAAATATAATTTTAACGAAATCACAGTTCATAAGATATGTATTCATAATATGCGGTTACTTTTATTGCAATATTCATAAACTGGTATTCAAATTATTTTTATCTATATATGATGATATTGCAGACTAACAGAAGATAAGGGATTTATTCCGTTTACTTTTAAGATATGTAAGGAAACTAGAGCAGTTACGTTAAAGAAGACCAAGCAATACTCCATAGTTCACGTCAGTTTGGGGATGAAAATTTCTCACAGTTGCAGTCATATATTTAAATATTTCCGCATATACTTTTTAACATAATGGCACAACTTTAAAATGACGATAAACTTCACAGGTAATAGAAATAATCTTCAACTGACTAGATTGGCACAATTAAGTTTTCACATTTTAAAAAGTTGTTGTCGTAGAAGTATGATAAAGAACTGAAGGAACTTGGACATACCTTTCGATTTCATCACCCATCTCGCAAATAATAAAAGCACTTTAGAAAACAGTGTCTCGTAAACCCAAATGATTTAATCTGCAGCAATAAATAATCCACAGCACAGAAATATAAACAAAAACTTGGCGTAGAGGAACAGCCAACACTTGTTGCGCGAATATCAGAGAAAAGTTCTTCAAATAACTTTGGCGGTCAGTTGCATGTGGAGCATGTGATCAAGGTTCACTATAACTTGTTTACTTTTTTTTTTCGTCGTTTTATTCAATAAATTTTCTTTTCTCTTTTTCCCAGCATGTAGGTGCGTATTGCGCCTAAATCAGCCTAGGTCGCTCCTTTCTGGCTTCGGTTCAAGCGACTGGGGATGTTCTGGCCTCCGATAGCAGTGTGCAATCTGTGAGGCGTCATTCGGGGCGATTGGTAGAGCTACTGGTAAACAATGCGTGACCTCGCCGACTCCTTAGATATCAGCTGTGGAGGGAGAAGCAACAGCTTTTTACTTCTTGCGGAGCAGAGATAAGACGAGAGCCCGCGCACACGCGATATCCGAGCACCTTACTCGAAGAGGATCTGTGCGACTTAGACCTGCGCTTTTCTCACCGCCGAGAGCGCGCTGAGTGGCTGGCAGAGTGCGAAAATACCGCCGCTGTCGCAAACGGCGCACGTGAGTTTGTGTTACGTCACTTTCAACATCCGCACGTGGTTTGATGTAGGTAACATACCGAGCAAATCGTTGCGCTAATGGGTTACTCTCCATTTCAACCTTGTCTCAAGAAGTCCCGGTATGCTCATGGAATGTATCCAAAACGTTTTTAATAAAACACATTTAATCTAACGTAAATATTTCCCTTCATTTAATACCATTGATGTTGACGTTCCTGTCTTTAAGATATTTAATATTTAATTGTGCTGCAGATTTGGAACCGATTATTGCAGTGGTCTCAAACTGCATGCGATGTGCGAAATTTGAAAACAGCCGATGGGCCAGAACTTTTTTTTTTCCCTTTTAAAACAAAATAAAAAAAAAATTACGAAATAAAGAATGTTTTAACTAAGTTTTAAAATTTCTTTTAGTAAATATTTATCAAAGCATACGTAAACAACAGTAATAATATTGCAAAAGAAAAAATATATGTATATTTGTTTTCTATCTGAAATCTAAAGTTCGGTACATTTTTATTAGTTACACTTTGTCACTCAGATATGCTGACAGTTAAATATTAAATTCTTAGACTGACTTTTCTTTCAAACAATCCTAACATGTTTAATTAATCATTAAATAACATATTTTAATTTAAACTAAACAATTTTGAAAACATTTTAAGTTTTCAGAGATTTATTTTCTTTTTCAGCTACAACTTCGCATTGGATGGCGTTTCCATTCTTTAAAATGCCTTCGAGAAAAATTACTAGAAATTATCTTCATCGTGGATTGCTGATGCTCATCGGTCAATCTGGTTATTTTCTCATTAATTTTCAACTGTGTAAAAAAGCTCTTCACATACAAATGCATTCCTAAATAAAGCGATTAATCTTAGTGCAAAAATTCTCAGCTGAGTTTATTTATTTTTTGACAAGTGCGAATAAAAATTAATAAAATCTAAATCTTCGAATCTTTTAATAAGATTTATATCACATTGTAAATCAATTAGCTACGTTTGTGTACTTTTTGGTGCATTAATCTCGTTCATTTTTAACGGAAATGGAAATCATATAAACTCGGACTTAACTAAAATCTTCAAATCTTTACATCACAATCAAAATCTCTTCGCAGGCCGCATAAAATTCCTTCGGGGGCCGCATGTTGCCTGAGGGTCACCAATATGAGACTACTTTATTATTAGATATATTTAGAGTACTGAACTTATCACTAAACGGAGTCCTGATAAGGCCAAAATTATTATTAAAATATTTTTATTCATAATATTAGTAGAAATATACTATTACTACTAATAATAATAATGCTAGTAATAATAATAATAATAATAATGTAAGTTTTTAAATAACACCTCAAAGTATTTGTTGTTTTCAGATCGCGGATTTCTCATCCTTGCAAAATATCAAATATCATCACTTGAGGGAAATATTTGTTGAAAGAGATCGAGTAAATAAATGCACGAGTAGGTCTTGAACAATTAAGTCTTCTGCAATTAAGTGTACAGATCTAAGCTAACATACTTAGATTTAACAAATCTAAGCATGGCGTAAACTTATGATAAAGCATATCACAGCATCTTTTCCACTATTGCGCACTTTGAAATTTTGAGCAAATTACAGATATAAAAATGTTATATTCTATACAAAGATAACTTTAATATTCAGAAATTCTTAAACTAGCAGAACTGTTGTATCTGCTTAGCTTAAAATTGTTCCCGGTATTAAAGCGAAATTTGAGTATCAAGACAAGATATTAATTTATTTTTAACCTTGTGATCTTCGTATTTTTGATTATTAAAAGTCTTTAGACTATAAATTCTTCAAGGTAATTCTGGCGTTTTAAGAATGCAATTTTTCATTTACTCCAACAGAATAAAAAAGCACATTGCTTACTGTAATAAGACGCAACTTACACGCTGATCTCTTGAAAACATTGGAAACAAGTAGGAGATTGCATCACTCGATGAGTAATTATTTTTTCAGCAGTCATAAGAATGAATTGAATATATATGTTTAACGTTTATAAAATTGTAGAGACATTAGGATTTATTTCGAAGCAGAAGTCAGGAAAAACGAGCAACGCCTTCGCCGAGACTCGAACCACGGACCTGTGGAATACACATCCACCGTGCTGACCATTACACCACGAATTCATGCGAAGACGACGGGAGAAATACCTTATAAAAGAACCTTACTTTTTAATTAAAAAAGTGCTTACTTCAGGTGCATCATATCTGCCATGAAGAAAACTTTCAGCGCGCTGTAGAAACAGTTCAAGCAAATTTTGATATTCTGCCAAGCTCATCTTAAGATTAAAAAAAAAACACACACGCACACATTTTTATTTTTCTTCATTTTTCTTCTTTTCTTTAACTGTTAGTATTTCTTCTTAATATATCAGCGACCTTCACTCCATCATTCAAAAGTATAGAATTTCGTATAAATGATGCATTCAACTGTTAAAAGCAATTGAAAATTTTCTATTGGATAATTTGCTTAAAATTTTAGCAGTGTCCTTATTAAGATGTGCGTGTATACGTTCCTAAAAATACTGATTATAAGTTTCGTTTCGTTAAACATACATCCTAGACATGTAACTCTACTTACAAATTATCTAAAAGATAGAGTTTTAAGAAAATAATTGTTCCTGGCAGGCAAGAGAACTAAGTCTGAAGAAATAAATAATTGAAAGAAATAACAAATAAAATAATAGAATAATAAGAAATAAAATCTCTAAATTCCTAATTTTTCTGCATTAGCTCTTTCGCGTCGAGAGAAGCCAACATCTGTTCCCTTCAAACAAATGAAACGCGCTCGTGCATACGAATTTTTTTTACAAAGGATTTTCCTCTCCCGCTGCCTAGTAGATTGCTACAGCTTTAATAATAACCTATGTAAGTGACGTGATTACTTCTTTCTTGAGCGACTTTGTGCGGCATTTATTTCATCCGCTGTGTGCAGTTTCGCCTTAAAACAGGAGTGCAATTGCGAGCATCAATAGGTAAACGCTGAAGTTAAACAAAGGAGAGGGAAGGTGCATTCAAATACGAGAGCTACTTTAGTAGCTTCAAAGAAATATTTGGCATGTCGTTTAACAATTCTCGAAACCAATGAGCGATACACTAAAGAGATGGAGGAAAACACTAGGTAAGTAATGGAACTAGGCACTAGGGCAACTTGTCGATGCCTTAATGCACGGGCGTTACTGGCGACTTCACTGCGAAAGAATTAAAAGAATGTATATACTTAGTACGAGCAAAATCTGCGGCGATATTCTGTATTAATGTTTTCAGGAGGTGAACTACAAATTTAATAGCTACACTGCTGAAACTTTTACTCGGAAAATAATCATAAAAAATATCAAAAAAATGTATTTCCAAATCTAAGAGTTTTCCCTCTGTGCTGCCTTCTAAACCCTTTCTCAAAAACTTTGTATTTAATTCAAAACTTGCATATAGAACTGGTGCATTTCTCTAAATTCATTCTAGAATATTTTCACAAATATTACAAATAAAATTATGAAATAGCTTGTTTCTAACCCTTTTAAGTATAATGAACATTTAACTAGCTGGAATTTTTTCTCTACAGGGACCACATAAATACTGATTTTATTTTTACAGATTCTTCAACTCACAATGTTGACATTGTTTTTATAACGTTCTTTATTTAATTTTAAATAATTTTGTAATAGGGAACGTATACCTAAGATCACTGTTTAAGGACTTGAATCCTGTAATCATCATAGGCGTCATACTTTGGAGGAGAACAATACCACATTACTCCTGAAATGGAACAAAAAATGTATTTTTATATTGATACATAAACAGTGTAGGTATTATATCAGCGTTTCTTTTGTGTGTGTGTGTATTGATGCAGTACCTTATTTTATAATCTACCGTGAATCTTCAAAACTGATCAGTGGAATAAAATTTTATTGATACAACTATTTTTCTACAACTTTCGCTCTCTTCTCCCATTTTTGACAAAAATTCTTGAATATCCTCTGCATTAAATCTGTTAAAATTGTGCATATTATTAGCACCCATTATTTAACATTGTCTAATAACTTAGGCCAAATCTTCGACAAAATACATTTAAATGCGCATTTATAATAGTCATGTTACTGAATTTTATTAATTGTTCGTAATGAAGGACATTTGAAATGCAAAACAATCTTGAGGTAAATTTTTAAAAGTAGCATTTTATTTAATCTTTTTACTTCATAAAAACACAGTCCTTGTAAAATTCAATACAGGACAAATTTTTGGTACTGTAAAAGGTATAATCAAACAGTCTTAAAGCAAAGCAGTCACCATCGTTACAATTAAACTTTAGGTAAGTAGCATAACAACATTAAGAGAAATAAGCATCTAAGACAAAAACGCATATCCATACATAAGCTTAAATATCAATAACTCGAAATCTTGCAACCTTATGTTTTAGGCTTGGTAATACAGAATTCACTACTGGAGGTATTCTAAAATTTCTTCTCACGTAACCCCACGTTAATTTGCAATACTATCTTGGTATTTCAATTCTCTTTGCGACCTAAAAATAACAACTGCTTGTAACAAATTGATCTAAACTGCGTAATTTTAAAATTAATCCATGTCATATTGTAGAGACGTTAGGTTATTTGGAAGCAGGAGATATGAAAAATGAACAATACCCTCGCTGGGACTCAAACCACGGACCTCTTGAATACTCGTCGAGCTTGCTGACCACTATACCACGAAGGCATGCGAAGAAGGCGAGAGAAATACCTTATAATACGATTTTTGCATGACGTTAATGACGTCAGTATTTGCATCAAGTAATAGATTATCACACAACCAGTCAAAATGAAGTGAAAATAACTTCCAGATACTTACCAAACTTTCATCTTCGCCACATCTCCTTCTCTCTCTTCATTATCTGCAGTAAACTCGCTTGACGTCTGCTGTACCGCATTTTGTTATTCAGATGTTAAATGTAAATATTTTTTAAAGAGCGAATGTAATTAATGCCAATTTATCAAAAATCCATCACAAATATTCATCTACATAGAATTTAATGTTTTGTTAAGAAATAAAAGCGTTAAATCGGCCAAATACTTCTTTATAAATTTATATGTCTTTAACATCTAAATTATTTCACATATTATACGTATGTATGTGTATGCATTTTAACGATATACACCGTACCTGTAGTCCATTTGCACGATTTTTATTTTCATTTATAACCGTTAGCACATAACTTTAGTTAAAAAATGTTTCAAACAAGACAATTATTCGTATTTTGACGTTTTTAAAATTAAAAAATCAATTTTGTACAAAATTACCACATCTAATTTTATACTCTTCCTGTATCCTATATTTATAGCAAGTAAAAGTTTACAATCTTTCTAAAAAGTAAAGCATAAAATGTTTGATTCTCATACCGCATAAATTTGAGTTAATGTTGTTTGAGATTTCAGGAGTCAAATTCAAGGGCAAAGTATTTAAATTTGCATGCAACTCAAAGAGAAATATCAGTTTAAAAAATAGTCTGTTATCTTAAAATAGATTTCGCACTAATCAACAGCATTCGGGAAAAGCTTCGATCGCTGCAATATGTTTTTGTTTACATAAAATACGTTTTATTCATAGAATCTTATAGAATTCAAGTTCTGCTTTTTCAGCCTGTTATAAGAAACTAAAAATTTCTTACAGTCGGTTGAAAGCGCTGTCTTCAAACTGGCAATTCTTTCATTTATTGCGCTATGCTATACTATCTGTTCTGTCATATCGAATATCAAAATGTTTCTCAACTATGTCAGAAATGCATTTTCTAACCCTGCGTTTTTGCTTCAAAATAGTTCCTAGAATCTTGCCTTATTCAGACACATTTTATTTACTCTAGTGTTGTTTACTTCTACAAATTAACTTCCGCTTTTCTATATTCAGTATTTTAATCTTTTGCTCTCATCTCCGCATTTAAAGCAAAGATTGGCTTCATAGCTGATTGATTAATTACTGACTGCTGGCATAAAAGCTGAAGACGAACTACCTGCTGCCTGAAGGGTGTGCCAGGATAGTTCATCGCAAGTTTTTTTTTCTCTACTTACGATACAAAGATTCTTTTCCTATTTTTTTAAATGAGAATTACTGTTAAATCAATCTTATTAATCAATCCTTCTCGTCAAAATGAACAAACCTATTTTGCGAACTGACGAAGCTTTTCAACTCCGCGCCAGTGCATCCCAAAGCTCTGTACTCTTTAAAAACAGTACTTTTATGGAGATGGTAATAGCAAGGGACGACAGTGCTAAAGACCGAAAAGAAGGTATAGTCTTAATTGAGAGTTTTCTAAAGTTATTATCGCCCATAAAAATATCTAAGGGGAACAAATCTTTGACGCCATTTTTTTGGTCACACAATTTGAAACGGCTAACCATAAAGAACACTACGGTTACCAAGTAAAAGAAAAATTGTTTTCCATAACAATCACCGACATGAAGTTTCGATGCTGATAATTGGTCGATTGAAAGATGAACAATCCATAACTTTTAGCGAAAGAGAGGAAAAAGTCGCGTGTTTCTGTTTATGGTATATCCTGTAGAACAGCTAAATGTCCAAACGGACAAAAGAGGTCAAATTGGCGTGACACGTAGTGGCAGATATGAACACCAATGAATTCAGTTTTTTCAGTCGCCTGTGAATGCGGGTCAGTTTCCCTCAGAAAGCCATTCTCTAAAAATCCCTCCTTTGCAAGATAGATGATCCATAACCAGCACCTCTCACAATGAACATTCCGCATAACGGAAAACCATGGACCTTATAAGGGATGTATAATTTCTTATAAGGTCTATGAGAGAAACTGACACGGGCCACATTACAAACCGGATGCGAATTAATACCGCACAGTTTTAATATAATAAAAGCACAACTACATATGTTTTAGTTTCTGACAAGGCAATGCGTAAACGGATAAGCAAGTAAAAAACTACATATACGTAAACAAACAGAGGAAGCATAAAAGCAGTGATAAAATATATTTCTTGATGTTTTACTGCCACTGAGGAATTCTAAGCCTTCCTTGAACGGAAACATGAGGAAGAAGATGTAAACTATAAAAATCTCCTGATAAACAAAGATTCGCGCCAGAGACTATGGGTAACATCCCAGTCAAGCTGTCAATAGAGTGGCAGATCGGATGAATGACAATATCACCCGCTATTTTAAGGTCATCCTGAAGAAGAGAAAGGGGCAGCCAATGGCTTCAGACCCTTGAAATCTGTGGCTTACATAACACTGACCGCAGATGTGAACATAGTTTAGAATAGCTGAATCTTTCACTTTTAAGACTGTAATCGAAGAATGGGATGTATCGCAGTAAAATAAATAGAAATCTGTGCGTTTTTTAATGTAAGTTGTGTATGTTAATATTTTTATAATGAATAAATTACTAAAATCCTAACGTTTCTAACATTAGTTATTTTTATAATAGTCTCTGAAATTTTTTACGCGATTTCTCAATTACGGACTGAGCTCAAGAGTAGTTTACATTATTTGTATTAGTAGTACAAAACAGTATTCCGTACAATAAACGCCTCCAGGAATGGCCTTTGTTCCTTATGCAAAGCATCAATACTCAATCAATCAAAGCATCAATATGTGTTACTGAAAATTACGATATTTTAGAAGAAATCGGATTTTCGTTAGTACTAAAATCGTGGAATTAAAATAGTATTAAATTCATAGTCATGGATTTTAAAAAGGAAATTCAGTTTGATGATTAATGATGTTTCAAAAGTTAAAAACATCAGGTAACTATGACTAATATAGCTGAAGGTAGACGTATTAAAGTCGTGTTTTAAAAGTTTCGCCTTTTAAAGCTCGTCTGTACTTGATGCTGATAAAATAAGGATTGTTTTTTGTAAATAAATAACTTCCAAGCAAGCATAAAAAATTCTTTTAATAAATTCAGCAAATTAATGTAACTGAAATATATTTGTTGAAATACTTTGGTTTTATGTAGTAAAGAAAGCGTCTGCGTTAAATTTAAATTCATTGATGACTAAAGAAATAATTTGAAACAAACAAAAATCGATAACGATTTCAATAAACTTTTTCATTTTATGAATTTGGTAAGTTTTCTTTGTAATATATACCGTAATCTGAGAGAAAATTATATTTTACTTTTATTATAATATAGATAGCTTTGGTAAATAGGAAAATTAATTGACCCAAAGAACATGTTTTTATTCAAAAGCTATGTACTCTTTTGATTTGAACATTTCTCTTTCTGTTTTTTTGCTGAAGAAGAAAAGGTAGAAGGCGATAAATTATTTACATTTAAAAGCAATGTTACGTTTGACTAAATCGTGATTAAAAAAATTTCGTATTAAATTATGTACATGATCACTTGTGAATGGCATAATTTTTTAGTTTGTAAAATGCGATTTTTATTTGTAGACATTATTAAATATATCTAACACATATTCATAACACAGGTTTTATTGGCAGTTGATATTATAGCATATTTTTCATTTTATGTATTATTTGCTGTCCAATCAGTTACAGAATAACAAAGAATTTCTCAAACACATGTAAAATTTCTTTCTTACAGAATACTGTGTACTTTCTATGTAGAAATTTTTAAAATATCAATTATATTAAAAGAAAGAAACGATACGAAAGGGAACATTAAAAAAAATTATTATCACTTCATTTCGCTCACACAATCCTTACTTTTGTGCTGTTTAAAATTTATTTTAAAAAAGTCTGGATGCGATGAATTTCAATTACATAAGTGTAGTATTGCCTTTCGAAAGTAATCACGAAATGTTTATGTAGAATATTTCCCATGAGTTTTGAAACCATTTCAGAATTTCTAGCTGTTAGCCATCTCATATATCGTTTCTGAGTCTTTCATCTAAACCTATTTTTCAAAAGGTATTAAGTGAATTTATGAGCGTCGAACTGTTAATTATTCAAGAATGTGTTCGAAATATTTACAGTTTCATATTCGTATGTGAATTTGAATTTTTAATACATTTAGAGTTTTCAAATAGAATTCAATATCAGTGATTCAGTGCTATGTAATTTGCTATGATGTTGTTGCATTTAAATATACAAGATAATCCGCATGTAATTAATTTATTTATAAGGACTTCTTATGAATAATTTTTCAAATTAGAAAAATGCACTTAATCTCATCAAGTTTCGAGCGCTGTCGTGTAATTTAATTCGCCTTCAATGTTTAATAGTCCAGAAGGTGATATCCTCCCCCCTCAAACAAATGTGAGTACACGTAATTTAATGTCTGGTAATGGTGAATAATTAAATGATAGAGTTAAATCTGTTTTCTCTCTTCCAAAAATTTATGAATTTCTAAATGTAATATTTGTAGTTTTAATTACCGTATTTGCCGGCGTATGAGAAACACCGGCCTATAAGACGCATCCCCCATTTTTATACACATTTTCAAAGCATAAAACTTTATTACTGATCATTATAATGAATTTATAGCATTTTAAATATAAAGTAATACAAATATAAAGTAATACTTTCTGCAAATACCCAATCTATCAAAGAACACCTTTTAATCTTCTTCGTCACAACCCAGACACTCATCTCTAGAGCTAAATGAAAGGTCACGTGAAGCATCTTCTAAATCGGCATCTGAGTTCTCGTACAACAAATTGTGCTCTGTACCATCTAGCGCATTACCAATGCCACACTTTTTAAATGATTCAACCACTGTCTCTGTTTTCACAGCATCGCATGAAGCTTTGACCCATTCACAAAATTGCGAAATGCTAGGCTTCTTCCTTCTTCCTGATGGTATAAGCTCAAAATTTGAAGACTGCATCCATCTGTTCCACCTCTCCTTCATAAATCTCTTAAATGATTTATTAAATGCAGACATCTAAAGGTTGAAGCTGTCTAGTTAGGACTCCTGGAATCACAGCTAACTGACTTTTCAATTCTTTGAGGTTCTTTTTAATATTTTCTATTCTGTAAGAACGAAAGTGATCCCATACTAGTAGAGTAAGTTTCTTCAACAGTCCGCCAGGGCGCCTAGATCAAATTTTATCTCTCCGTAACTTCATTCCTCCTCCATCCACCCAGCTTTTTGCGTGAACATGTATAAACACTCCTTTAGGCAATTTTTCTTTGCTTAGTGTCTTCCTTTTAGAAATTCATATTGGGGACAATTTTATCCCAACAGCACAGCAGGATAAAACGTCCATGTAGAGAGTTTTCTCGTGAAACTGAAACTTTAACAGTAACACTTTTTGTACCTTAGGAATCTACAGTTTTGTTTGAGGGCACATCAAAAGTCAGAGGAACTTCGTCTATATGTCCTTATTTGTGCAAGTTCAAAACTTTCTAATTTTCTTACATTACAGTGGTTTTAAAGTCTACTGTCCAAGGGGACAGTAGACTTTAAAAATTAGTTTTTTAAGTTTTTGTGTTTTCAACAAGAAATTTCATACATATACCTATTATAGAAACCTATGCATATACCTATTATATATACCTATTATAGGCGACTTTTGCGATATTTTTGTTTTAGTTCGCATACATTGTTGCCTTCTCTTCAGAACACTTCAATACCATATTGTTGATCCAGTAAAATCGGCAATCTCTCTACCAGTCGCTATCGCTTTCGCTTGATGAATAATCATTTTTGTAGAAAGTGAAAGTCCCGCTGTTTTGTGGTCTGAAATCCAAGTATTGAGCTCTGTCTCGGGTTCAGGCCATTGTGCAGTTCTTCTTCGTAGATTAGGTTTACTGTAATTTGCTTTTTTTAGATCTTCTTCCTGATTCTGCCAAGTTCTTTTCATTTTCTCAGTTGATGGTAGCCCTAATTGCCTCTCTGCAGCCCTGTTTCCAAGTTCATAACTCTGAATAGAGGAAATTTCGAGAAATAAATGTAATCAAAATCTGAGTATCGACGTATAAGACGCACTCCGTTTTTTAGACCTATTTTTAAAGAAAAAAAGTGCGTCTCATACGCCGGCAAATGCGATAAATCAGCTAACTCTTTCAGGCTTCTAAAATCGAATTCGGTATAAGCTACTAGTGTTTTGCCACTCGGATTTTGATTCGCTAGAACTCTCAAACAGAATACTTAAATTTTTACAGATAGCCTTCCCTCAGATATTATTTCGTCAACTTAAGGGGATATGGCAATGATATTATTTTAAGAGACTCCATAAAAAGTATTTCATCTCCAGAGCCTTTACAATATCACGAACACAACAACATTCAGCCTAATGATTCGCTTTCTATATAACAGAAATTATCTACACTTGAATATTCTCTCTCTCTGGTATTTAACTTAGTTCTTGTCTCTAAAGGCAGGATTAGTTTAGTAGATAAATATACAGAACCTTTATATGCACTGAAAAACTATTTTAGTAAACATTCTTAGAAATTCTGGAATAAATACCATTCACATTTCAGCATTATTTAAAAATTAAATTTAAAAACTTTAAAACAACTGAACACATTCTGCCTTCTGTAGATCACACGAAAGCTTCGCAATACAAGAAAGCATCTTATTTTCTTGAAAGCATGAATGTATCTTGGGATTTTACGTTGTTCGTAAACATGTATGTATTTCTATAAAGAAATAAAACGTTTTCAGAGAATAAGAGATAAATGCACTTTTTAAGAAAATACATGTGGCATTGCCTTGCAATGAGGAAAGCAATATTGCTCCTTTTCCAGAAGTGTTCCTTTTGAACAAGCTGATACTTTTGATCTATCTGATTCAAACAAATCCTAGTCGCAACTCGAATGTTTTCTGGAAATTATGAATTTGAAAACTTTTTTTTTATCGGCTTAGTATTTCGAGAGAAAAAAAAAAGCTAAATAAATAGAAATAAAAAATATAATAATAAAAAAATAAATAAATAAAATAAAATCTGAAAGGTTACAGATTTTAAATTGCGTCCAAAGGGGCGTTTTTTAACGTTTTGTGTTGTTTTTAACCTTTATTTATTAAATATCATATTCTTCTCACTTAAACCATAAAATTCAGTTAAAGAATAATATCGTAAAATAATTTTAAAATGAGTTATCTTTAGAACTTCTGACACACAGTTCCGCGTGCTTTAGATAAAAAGTTTTTTTTCAGGTAGTGTTGCCATTCCTCGCTTTTAAATGGTATGAATTTGCTCATCAAAAATTCGTTAAAGGTTTACAAAATATGAAATAGATAATAAAACAAATTCCAAATTCGGGCTTCCAGACGCGCATATTTGGGGGGAAATGTACGTTATTCAAAATTGGATGGCTTTAGGTACCATTGTTTTATGACATTTAGAGAAATATACATACATTTATGCAGATTCTTCATTATTTAATTTCTTTAAATATAACACAGGGCTCCAATATTTTGTGGCAACAGTTTGAAAAGTGATACAGACTTTTAATGTTTCCGACGCAAAATCGCAAAATGAAAACAATAGTCCTTCAGGAACAAAGCCCCTTTGAACTAATAAGTAATTAAAAATAAATGTCGTACATAAACAAAATACAAAACTGCAAAGTCATTAAGTTCATCGATAGAGGACATTTTAAAAATGTGCGGTGTAGTTGCCGGGATTCGAACGTGGGACCTCCTGGTTGCTAGGTACACCTGGAAATTACACCTGGAAGGCATGCGGTAAGCACAGACAAAATACCTTACATGTAACCTCTTTAAAAGAACGACTGGGATGATGGAAAATTACGGTAATGACAAATTATTGTCCATCACATTTTAGTTCGGGCGCCACTTGTACAGACCTTTTCTAGAATTTATCGAAGCCAGGAAACTGAAGAAATTCGCAATGTCTATGCCGAGATTCGAACACAGGACCACCCGATTACTAGCCGGATATGCTATCCAATTACATCACGAAGGCCCGCGGTAAAGAGGAAGAAATAAAAATTGAAAAATGAATAAATAAATAATTATTCTTATGAAATGAATAAATAAATAAAATAAAAATCTTTGTCTTATTTTAGGTAATTTATGGGCTTAACTGAGAGACTTTTACCTCGTCTCGGTAAATGAATAATGCTGCGAATCATGAAAACTGTTCATATAGTAACTGTAATTACGTCAACGATGATGGGGTATTTAATTTATGTTTAGGTTTGCCAGAAAACGGAAGAGAAGGCAGTATGCCCTATTTGTCACGAAATCGCCCATTTGGCGACAAAATTGACGATATGCTATATAGATGGATGGAGGACATTCTGAAACAAAATCTTACCTGCTTGGCCCATAATGTTCTCGAAGGCAGGCCAAAAGCTAAATAAACCTTGCCTGTACGCGAAGTAGCAATCTAGTGTCGAGTTGGTTATCGAGTGCATCGAGAACGTGCATCGTTGAGGCCATCGATTGTTTCGTCGAGTGCATCGCGAGGTGTAGCGTGGAGAGTCTCGAGAGTACGTTCAGTTCCGAAAACGACCGATCCGAGTTTGCAGCTGTACTCTAGTAGTGCTTTGCCGTGAAGCCGTCTCCACCGTTATAGCCTGATAACCTGAAGAAGATGTTGTTGATTGTTTCAGCGTGTTTGTCGACTACTGTAAACGACTGTAAACGTGTTTTTGGAGCTATCCTGAGTAATACTGGCTAATAAAGTGTGTTTTAAAGCCATAATTTAATCGAATTGTCACACAGCTGTGAGAAGGACTGCAAAAAGGTGAAATATGTCAAACACAACAAAGGAAAATCCCATAAGATGTCTTAGACTCGTTAAGATGCTCAATATTTGGGTTTTGCCGCTGGTGGGTCCACTTGGAAAGGAATTTAAGCAAACGTTTTCAAGTATTGGATTATTATTTTTGCAAACGATCTACTTCATTTTTTATAATTTGTCTCTTTTTTTATGCCGCAATTAATGCATTACTTACTTCGGTCTGTAGATATGTATTTTTACTTCCTTGTACAAAAAAAGGAAGTATTGTAATCGCGAAAATTTTCGAGTATCATATTTCAACGAAGATATTTCTTTTGACTGCTATCGAATGCAATTTAATGATGTTTTTGAGTGACATATGTACGTAAGAACAGAATAAAGGACTCTTTTTCCCAAAAAAAATTATAAAACTGATTTAAAATGGAATGTGAAGAGATTTTTTCGTGGCGTCTGTGCGTACATACGTACGTAAGTATGTATCTCACATAACTCAAAAACCAGTAGCCTCAGAACGTTGAAATTTTGTATATAAGACTGTTATACATCTTGATGTGCACCTTCTATTTTGGTTGCAGTAGGCCGCACCAAAAGTATACAAATATATGTATATATACAATCATTGCTATAAAAATTTGCGCACCAAGAAATAATTGTGGGATCCTAACGAAACTTGGGGTTACATGTGGGATAAATATACAAATGATTAGAAATGCAACGTGATTGCGCATTGCGTAATGTCACTAGAGGGCGTTGAACTTCATTCTTCTTGGAGCATAAAACAGGTAAGCAGAGTTTGTTTGAGTGTACTTAATCTTTTGCTAAGGAAACGCTGAGGTAGACATGTCGTTACGCCGCCATCGAAGCCAATATCAGTAACAGTTCGAGAGGGGAAGAACCATCGGGATGATGGAAGCTGTGTGGTCAGCTCGGCGAGTAGCTCGTCAGGTAGGCCGTTCCGATTTTACTGTGAGGAGGTCTTGGAACTAGTGGACAGAAGAGACGTCATTTACACGGCGACCAGGCTCAGGACGCCCTCGATAGACAGTCTTTGAGAAGACAGTCTCATCATACGACACGCACGCGTACAGCCAACTGTGTCGTTGGCCGCTATCCAGACACAGACAGCAACTTCATTACGGACCCCTGTGTCTTCCCGAACCATCGCAAGACGCCTGCTTGAAGGACATCTGGTATCGCGGCGCCCATTACGTGTGCTGCCAATAACACCCACCCACCGATCTCTCCGTTTGGAGTGGGGTCGCGCACGACAGGATTGCTCTTTAACGGAATGAAACTAGTTTGTCTTCAGTCTTCAACGACGAATGTAGATTCAATTTAAAAGTGATGACATTCGTCTTCGAAAGGGAGGGCCCCGTGGTGAACTCCTCAAGCGACACACCGTTCCCACAGTTCGTGTGATGGTATGGAGTGATATTGCTTACTATACACGGTCACCCATAATATTGATCCATGGCACTATGACAGGCCAGCGGTACATCCTTGACATCTTTCAACCACGAGTGGCATGTGTTGCCACTCGTGGCAGGGCTTCCAGGAGCCTGTTTTCAACAAGAAAATGCTCGGCCATACACAGCACGGAACTCACAAGACTGCCTCCGCCACATTATCCCCCTTACCTGGCCTGCTCGATCCCCAGATTTGTCACCAATCGAACATATCTGGGATCATTTGGGACGGCAAGTTGTACAGCCTACAAGATTGGCCGAACTAGAGGCGCGTTTACAGCAACTGTGGAACGAAACGTCTCATTACACCATACGGAACTTGTATGCCTTAATGCTCACTCGTATCGCATCGTGCATTCGCGCTGGAGGTGGTCCAACAGAGTACTAAAACTTCCGTTCATGTGTACTTTTTTCTGCAATAAATTATCTTTTCTTCTTTGATTTCTAATCACTTACTTATATCAAAGTAGTACAGATGCAAAATTTATTTTCATTCTGACAACTCTTTTCTGGTGCGCAAATTTTTATGGCAGTGAGTGTATATCCACTTTGTTATTCGGCTCAGTGAGCTCAGTTTTTTTACTCTTATATGTTTTTAAACTGTGCATTTTTTGCTTTAAAAATGATTGAATTATGTTGCTGTTATCTTCCGGTTACGGTTTTTATGCCTTTAGTAAATCTGCATGCAAGGTTTGTAGAATTATTAGCAATTTAAAAGTTGTTTAAGTGCGGTTAAGCCTAATCATTCTTCTCATGGCGGCCATATTCGTTTACATTTGAAACCTAGGAGAATAATGGATTCGTTGCCAATCTAGAAAAACTATGCTTCGTAACAACAAAGATAACGCCTTCTTTTATTATTGTGAATTAAATCATGCTTAATCCATTCTGGAGTTTATTCGAGAAAGTAAGTGTTTAAGATTTACTTCGTAATTTTTAATATAGATATTTTGAGTTTTTAATATATTTTTACCTTGTGGCGATGTGATAATTAAATTAATTGAATGAGAATTTCTAAATCGTCTATGAAAAAACTGTGTCTTTTTTTTTTGTTTGTTTAATTTCTTTTGCGCATCGTTTTAGATTTATTATAGTATTGGAATAGAACATGTGGCAATGATTAGATAATTCTTCAGATAATATACATAATTTTTGTGCATTCTGAATAATAAAATGAATGAGAAGTAAGGCTGTTAAGTGAAACTAGTGCCAATGTCGCTATGGTAAAAAAATATAGTGAATTTTAAAGAGTGCATTTATTCTATTGTGGTATATGCGCTATCGACGAAGTAGATTTAATTCAATCCAACAGGTTTAAATGAAATGAAAAATGCCTATAATTTAATATTCCGTACAAGGAAGCCATGTGATGTATACATCAGAGTTTTTAGAAAAAATTTTAATTTTCTTTTATTTTTTGCATATGTTGGATTACTTTTGTTTTACACACTTTTTGGATTCTGTCCACTAAAACTAAAAACATGATATTGGATTTTTAAGAAGCTTTGCTTGTTTATGAATTTGTGCTTTGACTTTTTAATCCGGCCTGTATATTTTCAAACTGTTCATTTAGTTTATTTTTCTAATTCTGAATTAAAATTTTGCATATGTTTTGTTTCTTTCAATTGTTGGATTATTATTTTTGCAAGGTTGTACTGGGCTCGATCTACTCAATTTTTTAAAATTTGCTCATTTTTTCTCAATCGTTTTCAAGTTATGTCTTTTTTTTATCCTATATTTTTAGACTACTTATTTCGTCCTGCAGGGGTCGGACTGATAAAGACACAGATTGCTTTGATTGTTTTTAAGGTTATAGTTTTTTTCCCTTAAGATTATCTAAAGAAATATTTTTAATCGATTTTTAAGTTTAGGCACATTATCTAAAATCTTGACAGCAATGTTATTAAGGTTGCGTAACTTAAAACGTTCTAGTTCCTTGATGGTTAAATTAATACCATTTTATTGATGGCATATTTCTTAACATGTGATCTATGGTTTTTGATTTTAATGATAAGATTATTTTTAATCTCTCCAATGTGAACAATATTTCATGTTTCACCTGTAATTGAGTAAATACAATTAAATGTTTTTCAGAGCTATTGTTGTTTAGTAACAAAAGGGTTGACTGGAGTTTAATTATGTCTACATGTTAATCAGTTGGAACTCTGATATTCCTAAATTTCAATATTCTTGATGCGAGCAAATAGTAAAAATAATTTTATATATATATATGTGCGTGTGTGTGTGCAAACGTAAAATATACGTAAATTTAGATTATACTGTAAATTAGCTTGTAGAGATGAAAAAGTGAGCAATGCCCTTGCCGGGACTCGCACCACGGATCTCTCGAATACGTGCTGACCACTACACCACAAAGGCAGGAGAAATAGCTTATTTAGCCCCCCGTCGCTTCTTAAAGGGCGACTGGGAATTAGGGGTCCATTCGCTAAATCCTGGTGGTGGAGAATCATCGTCATCCACCTTTCTTAGTTCGGGCGCCACTGTAGAGACATTAGATATTTTCGAAGCAGGAGATGGGAAAAATGAGCTACCCGTCCCGGGACTTGAACCATGGACCTTTTGAATACGCGTCGAGCGTGCTGACCACTACACCACGAAGGCATGCTAAGAAGGCGGGAGAAATATTTTATGAGCTTTTAATTGTCTTGATTGCTTTTTTAAATTTGAAAACACGTCATAACTGGAAATCAATTCTGTAACCTCCGCATTGTGCATAATTTCTCGGCCAGTCAGATTAAAGCAAAACTTCTAGTAGCCACTAATTGCGTAGTAGTTCTGTCTTTCGCCACTTCGCTTTCCCACTGACAACGCGTCGCTTAGTCTGCTAGCTTCTCAAAATTACTTCAGATGTAATGGCATGCCTAAAATTGTTGGGTGCGTTTATCAACCCTAGCCGTCTACCAGTTATGAAGATATGTATAAGAAATTCGTCATCCAAAAATAAATTATGCTTAATATTAAGCTGTGTCGTTGCATTTTCGAAAATTCCAGCTGGTCTTTCCACTATGCCGCAAATTCCATTCACCTACGCAGCACCTTTTAACTGTGACTAGAAAGTAAATTGTTTTTATCTTACGCGAAAATTACACACACGCATATACATGCGCGTGTGTGTACCATAAATGTGCATGTATTTAAAAGATAGTAAATTTAAGATTATTGTTGATTCCATCGAAATAAGCTGTCTTTTTAAGACGTATTAGTCTTTTCCGATGAAATCACTAATAATTATAGAGCTCTAATAGTGATTCGTCTACCTCCCCATCAGTAAGAGGACATTTATTGGCTATATTCATGAGACCAAACCGTCTGTAAGCGGATTAGAAGGGGGAAAAATAAATAAAAACGTATTATTATACGTATTATTATGTAAAAATTAGACAGCCAAATAACTGATCGGTTCGGCT
Source organism: Stegodyphus mimosarum (assembly GCA_000611955.2). Classification (NCBI taxonomy): domain Eukaryota; kingdom Metazoa; phylum Arthropoda; class Arachnida; order Araneae; family Eresidae; genus Stegodyphus; species Stegodyphus mimosarum. The sequence goes on along the minus strand of KK115380.1, from coordinate 108,097 downwards.
AATCATAATGCAGGAGAAGTAAGCACCTGGCCAGTGAAAAAAAAGTCCTTATCATTAACTTCTCATTCATTTACTAAATTTTAAATGAGGAAAAAATTAACTTACTCTATATTCATGGAATAATAATCCCCCTTACCGCATCTCCTCAGACTTCAAATTCATATTTTAAATATTTGCATTTAATATGAATTCTGTTTGTTCATAGGGTATTTCTGTAAACAACATTTTTTTTGTGTATGTTAAATATACTGAATGTTTCAGTTCTTCAGTACATATTCAGTACATATGTGTGATGCAATTGTAAATTATTAGCATATATAAATATAAAATAAATAAAATCTGAAAGATTTCAGATTTTATATTACGCCCAGAGGGCCGTTTTTTCATTTACATACATATACACTTTAAGACAGCATTTGTGTTAATGTCCGCTTGGGCTAAAAATATTTAAAAACAGCATATATTTAGAATTTCCGTAGGCAATCTCGCGCGCTGATAATAAAAATGCTTTTTTCCGTAGTGTTGCTATTGCTGGCTTTGAAATCATTGAGTTTGCTAACCAAAAATTGGTTAAAGTTTTACAAAATATGAAATACACCATAAAGCAAATTCCAGAATCCAAATTTGGGCTTACAGGTGCTCATATTCGGGTGGAGGACTATGTTATTCAAAATTTGATGGCTGTAGGTACCATTGTTTTTTCACATTGCAAAAATCTGCGTAAATGTATACATTTATGAAAATTCTACATTACTTAATTTCCTTAAATATAATACAATTAAAAAGTGATACGCCGTTTATAGTGGCCGGCGCAAAATTCCGTTTCGATACTAATAGCCCATCTCAGCACTCCTTAGGGCTAAAAAAGAAGAAAGAAAGAAGAGCTAGCTTTTGTCTTCTGCATCACACCTTATTATAAACTTTTATTTAGTCATTCAAAGTGTTTCAATGTAGGTGGACATTTCACATCGATTTTTAACCTACAAAGCGGAATTTTACTGCTTCATTATAGAACACAGAGGGAAAACATCTTTCCAATGAAACTTGTATGAAAATTGTCACTTAATTTCTGAATTTTATTGGGATTTTTGAATACTGCTCGATTTTTTAGATTATTTGACGTTTATGATTTTAAAATTTTATCATCACAAAATATATCAGATATAAAGTTTGGAAATTTTTACAGATGAGGAAACAAACTTTTCGCGCTCTTTTTAAACAATAATAATAATAAAATATAAATTGAGCGATTTTCTATATTCTTATAAACGTGTTGCAGTTAAGCGATAAGCAACGGAGGACATGGGCACTGTCCCTTTACATTTAGGTTAATTAGTACAGCACCACGTTCACCTTTATCTAGAGTTGTCTATACATTGATAATTACATTATACAATGTAGAGCTACAATTGGTACGTTGTGCCTTGTTTTAGCAAAGACCGTTTACATTATATACCTGGTTACACTTAAACACTTGCATTTGATTATACAAGCCTGGTTATACATTATAGATTATGGATTATATACATTTCTACCCTACATTTGTGCCTTCGTCCGGTTGAACATATGACGCATTACATTACCTTCATACACAAAACAATAGTATACAACATAAAAGAGATACAACTTGATATACTACTTATCAAACCATTTGCTTATATATTGTATCTAAATAGTTAAACATTTACTGATTAAACGCATTAAGTTAAACGCAGGAGAGTTAGCTTTGCTCAGGTGAAATATTATACAAAATTAATTATACAGAGGATAAATTTTATACACAGGATGCGCATTAAATTGTCTTCTGCCCCATTTTATACATATTGCAATTATACAGATTACATCCTTTGTATATTACGATACATAATTTAATATATTACATTATGTACTACGCATCAAACTAATAAGACGAATAACTCCTTACCTTAACATTACATTAACTTCACATCAATTAGTACTGACTACATTACATATTACATTATATAATACATTCAAATTAATAAGACGAATAACGCCTTACTTTAGGATTACATTAACTTCACAACAAGCGGTGCATACCACATTACATATTACATTATATATTACGATACGTGATTTGCACATTGCATTATATACTACATATCAAATTAATACCTTACCCTAACATTACATTAAAATTCTTTCCTAATAAACCCTATACTGATAGATTATAATAGGGTTATTTTGCACAGGATACGCATTAGACACGGAATACGCATTAAATTATCACGGATACGCGTTATATTATCATTATGCACTGGATACGAGCATGACTTGAATGACGACTTGCGATTTGGAACTATCAAAAAAACTTTACAGCTGTTAGCATCAAGACTGCAAGGGAAACCTTGCTTGAAAAAAGGAGCTAAGATACTATACTTTTGATCAAGAGAAAGTGTGTTTTTGCAATATTTCGAAGCTCTGATGGATTTATGTATTGCCATAAGTACATGATTTAAAGAAAGAGTTATGAATTTCAACCTATAACGAAACTCAGTGGTGACTGCTCATACCGATAGCTCAAACCGAAGCTTGAATTGTATCCTCCTCCACAATGGAAATTTATTTGCTGCAGTTCAATAGGACCTTCAGTTTGTTTGTGTGAAGAATATGAAGACAAAAAAAAAGTCGTTGAAATTTTGCAACATCACATGCACCTATGGATCATTTGTGTTGATAGTAAATCTTCTGTTTTCCCTTGGCCAACAACGCAGATGTATAAAGTATCCCTGTTTTTTTTTTGTGTATGCGGAACAGCAGAGCTCGTGATAAGTATAGGGTGCAGCCGAACTGGCCGCCAAGATCTGACTTCAAACATGATCCAAACATTCTACGTCAGCCACTAATCGACAGAAGGAAAGTTATATTTTTATATTTGCGTATAAAACTGGGTCTCATGAAGCAATTTCTTTAAAGTTTTGCCAATTGAAGGAACCTGCTTCAAGTATGTCATTGCGGAATTTCCTAGCCTGCCATTTGAAAAACTAAATTCCGTTGTGCTTGATAGTTAAAAAATTCGCCCGGTCCTTTAAAGATGAACATTTCAAAGGTACAATAACAGAACTTCAAAAGAATGCTTAATTGGCATTCAAAAACTTTGGCAAAGACTTTCTCGGAAGTACACGAGCACAGAATTGCAGCGAAATTGTCCATTAACTTTTGGAAAGCTTCAAAATGCTAGTTTGCAACATAAACATCAAAATGCATTTTTTACATAGCCATCTTGACAACTTTCCAAAAAACTTTATGTAGCCCCTGATCAGCACAATGAGCGATTCCACAAAGATTTTAAGATCTTAGAGGATATAGGATGTACATATTGTTACGAATCTTGTATTTAGATATGTAATTTTAGTAGAATTATAATTAAAATTGTTGTATTTCCTTGTTCAATCCAGCGCGAGACACATTTTAAGAAGAAGCTATGTAAACTAAAGAAAGTAAAAATACAAGGGCACATGCATTTAACATTGAGTAAATGGATATCTCTGTAATTTGTTTTTAAATCAAATAAATGTAAGTGACCACTGTGTTAGCTGTAATTATAATTCCACACTCTTTTCGCTTTCAGAAATCTTGTGAAGCAAAAAGTACTAGAAATGTCTCGCGACAGGTTGAAAACTAAAAAAGGTCAGAGAGAGAGCGGGTGGGTTCTTTTCCCCTTTCAGATGTACCTCTACGGAAGAAAATCACTCGACGGAATCACAACCATCGGGCCGAATATGGAATACATCAAGGAATTGGCAAGAGCAGGCTAATACTTTGCCTGCTGAAAACCAGTATAACCCCAAAGTTCCAATTGTGAATTCAGTTGCGTAGTGATTTTTGCGAGTTGCTTAGTTCTGCAAGAACTGATTTTTCAGATACGCTTTGCACTGCATTGTGTTTTAAAGTTTTTAGCAGTTTGAAGTATAACTACTGGTTATACTGCATGATATTGTGAACACTTGTTCGAATATCTCTGAGGGAAATTCCAGCGTTCTGATATATTTCTTTTAACAAGAATAAATTTTATTAACATATCATCGGACTTGTGTATTCAATCTACACTCATGTCCATAAATTAAGGATAATTCGGAGTCACACGGAACTCGAACTCTAAAATATATATATCACCTGTAAAATCACTACACACATCTTCAAGAATCATATGCAAATTTCAGGAAGTAACCAGATAACTCGTCACAATGACGAGAATGTAAGACAGTGATATAATAAGGAATATATGCAAAGAAGTAAAATTGTTCGCAGGCGCTTTATAAGCATTTCAGTGCAATAACCAAATAGTTATGACACAAATGACGCATTTGGATGATTTTTTACGTGGTAGAATTATCGGTCGTCTGGAATGTGGGTGTACCTAACTGGAAGTATCAGACGAACTTGGAATTGCCCAGAGTGTCATCTCCAGGCTTTGGCAACGATTCCAAGATGATGGGAATGTGAGTAGACGTTACAGCACAGGTCGGCCCAGAGTTACAACGCTGAATGAGGACCGGTATTTGGCAGTTACTGCCAAAAGAAACAGGCGGAGCACAGCCTCAGACCTGTCTCGTCAGCTCTCTTCAGCCACTGGTACGACAGTTTCAACGCAGACCGTGTACAGACGCTTAGGACAGATTGGTCTATATGCTCGTAGACCTGTCAAATGCGTTCCTCTCACTACAACTCACTGTCGCCTGCGGTTAGCCTGGAGTAGAGAGCATGCATTGTGGACACCGCAACAGTGGGCTTGTGTGATGTTTTCCGACGAGTCCAGGTTTAGCTTGCAGTCTGATTCTTGCCGGACTTTCATATGGAGAGCTCCGGGTACCCGTTACCACCAAGAAAACATCATTGAACTACACCGTTACGGTGGTGCAGGAGTGCTCGTTTGGGGTGGAATTATTCTGGGTTTCAGAACTGACCTGCATGTTCAAATTGGAACCATGACAAGCCAAATCTATCGGGACGTCATTCTGGAACAACATGTACGTTTGTTTCGGGGCGCCATGGATGCACAATTTGTGCTTATGGATGACAACGCCCGTCCTCACCGTGCAAACATCGTAAGCAAATGCCTTCAATCGGAGGAACCTTCAATCACCCGTATGTACCAAATGCCTTCAATCACCCGTATGAACTGGTCAGCATTTTCAACGGACTTGAATCCAGTAGAGCACGTGTGGAACATGCTTGGCCGACGAGTTGCAGCCCGTCAACCTCCTCCTACATGTCTACCGGAACTTCGGAGAGCATTGCTTTTTGAGTGGTGTAATATCCCCCGAGATAATATCGATAATTTGATATTCAGCATGCCTAGGCGTTGTACGGACAGTATTGCATCGTCTGGGAGACATACAATGTATTAACAATCATACCAACTATGCAATATTGGTTTTTTGTAAATAGGTTTTTTTTTGCAATTTGCTCCAGGGAAAAAAATCGCTAATTTTTTTAATAATATCAAACATATAGCATATTTTTTTCTCTTTACCTTTTGTTTAATAAATAAGCTTTACAAATAAGTCAAATTTGTTTTGCTTCTAACTCTTCCTTTGCCTGATTTTGCATTATTCTTAATTTATAGACATGAGTGTATTACAAATCCTTACGCACGCAAAAGTATGATGGCTGACTATTGTTGCAACATCAAGCGAGAAAATACACAGATTAAACATTCTTGGAAAAGCCATAAGCAAAACGTTTTATCTCAATTTGTATGATTATCGTTCGGTAAAAAAATTACTATTTATATTACTATTATTTATATTACTATTTATATTATTATTTATATTAGTATATTACTATTACTATTTATTACTATTTTACTAAAAATTACTACTACTAAAATTTTACTTGCAGTAACTAAGTATGGCCTTCGTATGAATAAAACTATTCTTTGTGAACCGTATATTTGGTATGTTTTTCCTTTATTTTCCTTTATATGTGTATTTTGTATAGCTCTTGAGACAAAAAGAGGGTATCCTGTAGTTTAAAATTACACAAAAAATTAGGTTAATTTTGTATATCAGTTCAATTGATTGAGGTCAAAAACATGGATTGAGGTTAGTCAAAAACAAGTAACGGATTCAAGACAAAGAAACTGCTGTTCTCCCGGTGTTATCTATTTTAATTTACCATTGCACCCCACGTTTTTAATATTCGCCAAATGCAATTGTAGATTAATTCTGTAGCTGGAATTATTTAATCTATTAATCTTAACAAATGTGTGATAAATTATTTTTTCTGCTTTCAATACGTAAATTATATACATTTTAAACAGAAGCTTATTGCATAGAAACATTTTTTTTAAATTTGTATTTTATTATTTTAATTCTAATTACTTTTTATTTATTTAATTATTTCACTTAACTGTTTCAAATTTATTTTAATTTACTCATTATTTAATTTTTATAATATATTAATTCATTATTTGTTTAATTATTATTTATTTAATGTATTAATATTTTATACTTTTGTAATTTATTTAGTAATTCATTATTTATTGCTTTATTTTAGTTATTAACGACATTCTATAGGTTTCCAAAATTTTTAATTTTAGAAGTTAAGCCTTGACTGTAATATTAGGACAAATTAAGAGATTTTCACGTACGAGCGATAAGGAACAGATCTTCAGTAAATTAAGCAAATAAAAATATCTGTAAAACGTTTTATAAAGATGATAAAGATGCGATTAAAAAAAGGATTAATATATTAAATCTATATATAAATTATATACAAGCTCTTTTGGAAGAGTTGCCTTTAGAGGCCTTCATCAGTCTGCTACTTTCTCAAACAGAAAAAATTAGATAAAATTAATTAGACAAATATACGTATAAATTAGAGTGGCTATATCTTATTGCTTAGAATGCTTTTATCAATTGCAATTAAACAATTATGTGAAATCCAAAAAAAAAAAAAATAGGGATTATTCAGTTTATTTCAATCAAAAAGCACAGTCATAATCACAGAAATGTCAATATACAAGAGAGACAAAACAAAATGTTCCTTACTCCCTTCAAACAAAATGTGAAAAGCATAAATCTAATAATAAATTATGAGTTTATAAACGCAAATGAATTTCCATATTATAATTCCATTTATCCCGAAATTTTATCATTTACTTTTATATTAGTTATATGAATAATTTAAGTTGAATGTTCTCTCTTTTTTCCTTGTGACTGGAAAGAAATATTTTCGTAAATTTCGCCATGTTATCGGTATTCGTAACATGATAAATGAAGTTTAAAAGATTAAGTCGCTAATTTTGCCAATAACAGAATTAACTATACCAGTATTTGATTTTTATCTGCCACTAACATAAAATAACAATTGTTTAATATAATTTCTTTACTGTTTTTGCTTGAAAATATATTTCTAAATCAAAATTGAATTATGTCTTGAAATTTAGTAATTGTGCCCATTTCATTATTTTGCATATTATCTGATATAAACAGGGTAAAAATAAAAATTCAGATTACACGGGTTCAGGCTGAAGCGGGTACTTAAAGGACATTATATGGGCACTGTGGAGAACAACCAAGCAACCAACGACGGCTCTTCTAAACGACATCCCAGCCGAAGACTATAAAAAGGAATATAGAGCATGGGCATCGCTCTGGCCAACGTTCATTGATGCGAAAGGTATGTACATTGAGGAATATTAAGTTTTTGTATATATACGATCAATAAATTGTGAGAGAAAAAATGAGGCTCGTTACTTTCCGGACAATCACATATATGTATATGTATACCCTGCTGGCCACCCAAATTGCAACACCAAGAAGGACAAGAGACACAACAACAAAATTTATTTAGTAGATAACATGTTGACCAAGTATCAAATGATTAAATTTAAAGACTTCTGTGTAGTTCCTTCCAGAATCAGTAGCCAGAGTAGCCGCCATTGTTGGAGATCACCGCTGCCACACATGCCTCGGCATTGATTCAAAGAGACTTTATATGTGTTCTTGTACAGCAGACAAAGCAGCTTCCACACGTTGCCAAAGTTGATCTGGTGTGGCGGCTTGGGATGTAATCTGGGTCAATCGTTCAGCAAACATGGACCACATGTTTCCTATCGGCGAGAGGTCCGGACAGCGAGCCGGCCAGGAAAGCAATTCAATCTGGCGATTGACGAAGAACCCTTGGACAATGCGTGCCACGTGTGGTCGCGCATTATAGTGCTGAAATATGGCTGTAGTCCTGAGAGTAAGGAAGGACAACTGGCTCCAACACCTCGCAGATGTAGCACTGGCTCTTTAAAGTACCGGCAATGCGTACTAGAGGAGTGCGAGAGTGATATCCAATACCGCCCCATACCATAATACCCAGTGCAGGCCCAGTGGGCGGTGCATAACGCAACTGTTCAGCATCCTCTCTCCACGGTCTCTCCAGACTCGAATCCGACCATCTTGGTGTTGCAGACAGAAGCGTGACTCGTCAGTAAAGACAATTTCATTCCATTCTACCGTCCACATCCTTCTTTCACCGCAGCATTGGTGGCGGAGACGTCTGTAGTTCTGCGTCAAGGGTGGACGAAGCAATGGACGTCTTACGGACAGACTACTCTGCTGTAAACGGCGTCTAATGGTACGCGCAGACATTGGATGATGCTTACAGACTGAATGTGCTATGGGTCGTGATGTGACTGAGCGATCCATCACTGCCTGCGCACAGTGTTCCTGTCATCACGTGAAGTGGTGCACTGAGGTGGATGCGAACGAACACGTCGGTCCGTCGTACACTCCTGCATCCAACGGTCACATATCCGCATTGCAGTTGTTTGGTTTCGTCCAACACGACTACCGATTTCCCTGAAATATAATCCACACTCTCGGTAGGTCAATATCCTTCCTCTATGGAACTCGGATGCTTGATCAAACCATGATCGTTGTTTACTACGAGGCATAATTGATCGTTTTTTTGAAAAAACCACAAGAAAAACACAATTGCCGAATTTGAAATCGTCGAAAACTCCAAGCCTTAAATAGCGGTTTGAATTGGCGCCACAGGCGTGCGTAATGTGCATCTGCGCTGAAATTCTAATCATTTGCATTGCTCACCTTCGCTAATGCATGTTGTAAATTTCATGTTATTTGCATGCTTCCATCAGTGCGTTGCATTTACGGTGGCCAGCAGTGTATGTATAATTATAATTTTTTATTTAAAATAAAATTATCCTACGTTATTTCCGTTCACGCTGCTCAAAATTAATCAGTACAGGCAAAAAATAAGAAATTTAGAATAGATTTGATTGTATTCTTCTTTCTCTGTATGTAGTTAGCATTTCACATTTCTTTAATTCTTCTGATTCTGGTTAATTTTACATATTTATGAGGAATTTTGAAATTTACTGTTTTGAATTTCACTTCTTTTGGATCTTTGCGGAATTGATTCTAAATTTCTTGCTTTTCGTATATTATATGTATATATATATATATATATATAGCCGTTGTTTGAAATTAAGAGAATTAGGATTATTTAAAAGAATATTAAATTTTAAGTTTTTTGAATGAGTATGTATACTAATATGGGTATTTAAATTTTAAATATTTAATTAAAATGATGAAATGAAAATGGCATGAATTATAGCGATACTTTAAAAATTTTTAAATTAAACTATTGCCGCATCACTAAAATTTTTTGTAGGAAATTAAATAGCTATTTACGAAACAAATTTTGAACTTTCATTTTATACTTCCTCTCTTTAAACCACAACTCTGTGTGTATAACTTTTGTAAATATAACTGCATGCGGAAAGTTACAAGCAAAACTGAACTTAATATTTATCAAAATTTCTGAATAAATTTGTGTATATGAACGCTTGGTTCCAGGTCTGAGAATGCTCCATAAATCAAACTTTCAACAAAGCAATTTTATGGAAAGTTTTGCAGTATAATTAATTATACATCATCCTTATTGAAACATCTTTCAAAGGAATTGCTGTGTTTGATGAAACAGAGCACAGAGTAATTCCTTTCAAAGCTGCATAAATTAAATAAAATTAATGAGCAGAACGCAATACTCTGCTACAGGAAAAGTTCGGCGAAACTTAGAAAAGCCAATCAAAAGACGTAAAGGAGTTTACTTATGCGCCATCTATCGAGCAGGATGGAAATGAAAGTAAATTTTGTACAATAGCGTTAAATCACGACATTCTTTGCATCCGCACGTGAAAATTTTCGTATAAAACGTAGATGCTTCATATATCAAGAAGCTGTTTGCAGATATTATATGAAGGAAATGAAGTATCGTAAAACGTCATACGAAAAGTATTTTAGGAGAAATACATTGTATTAAAACTAACTGTAGCTATATGTCAGAAAGCTTGACAATAATTCATTTGAAAATTATTCAAAATAAAGTCATCTTTATAATACAGCTACAATAATAATTTAATCTGAATAGTTTTCTAATAAATAGTCCGAGGTTTTCGAGGTATTGAATCATTATTATTTTTTTTTTATTTAATTCTCTTTTAGGATAACTATATGTATGCAAGTTAATAATAAACAGTCCGACAAAATGCGTATCATGTGAAAGAGGGTATCAAACTTTTTAACGTTGTTTTAAATATCGGTAAATTAAATTAAGAATGCAGTTAAAAATTGCGTAAGTTCTCATTCTTAGGTAGAATTGCAAAACTGAAAAATAAACCCAAATTCTGAAAGTAAAGAGCGAATTATGGAAACCTGTCCAAATTTTCTTCAGAAAGCTCTCTCGAATTTCATAAACTAAAATAATGAATAAAATTTTAGGTTTTATGGGGCATTTTCTCCTTCCTTTCTACGTGCCTTTATGGTATAAGTTAAAGCACATCTGATGCGTAATCGGGAAGTCGGGATTTCGAGCTATTGTGCATTTTTTATGTTCCTTCGTCGGTATTACCTAATGACTCTGTAGATTTGTAATGAAATACCTCTCACTTAAATTTCTGTTTGTTATTTATTTGCATATGTGTATACATTAACATGTACATCAGAAAACTCAAAATATAAAATTTGTATAAAATACTGAATAACATCGAAAATCGATTAAAAAAATATTTTTCTCTTTAGAGCTGTTTTTGACATCAGAGAATTAACATTAAGTACTATTTCATTACCCATGTGCAGTTTATTATGCAATAGAAAAAAACATAGTAATACTTTCCCTATAAAAGAGTGTAAAAATGGCAGCATATTTCAAAGGTTTTTTAGCTTTATTCGTAGGCATTAATATATTTACTTTATTTAGTTGAATTAGTAAATTCAGAGAGGTGTTTCAGAAATTCAATTTCAAATTTTTAAGGAAATAAATAGTAAGTTGCATTTCTTGGCGATGATGAATTTTTAGGATTATCAACTGAATCTAGAGAAAACTACATTGTGGCCTAAAGTTTCTAGCTGAATTTAATGAAGTTGAACATATGATGTATATATTGTATATCTTGAAAGGATAAGGAAATATAGCTTATTTATCATCGATAATACGTGAATTAATATGTAATGAATTGAAATTATGAGTGAAACAACGACGAACATTCTTGAAACTGAAGTTAATAAATCAAACTATTAACGCACAATTTTTACTTCCGTACCTGATGTAAAACATGTTGATCAACTTATGGTCATCTTGCACTAATTACAAGGAAATAATCGATGCTTGGGGCGTATCATTTTCTTCTTACCTACACATTTGCATACTGGAGCATCATTGTAAACCAGAGTATTAAACGAGCTAAGTTTGTAGGGTTTTGCGCTTATAAACTAGTTGTCTGATTACTTTTTCGCTTTACTATTACTTCTTCCGTCGCCTCCCTTCAAAATGCATGTTATTAATTGAGTGTACGTACAGAGTTCTGGAGTCTGAGTGAAAGCTTTAATGACTACTGACCATCTTAATACTATTTTCTTACAGCTTCTGAATTTACTTGAATCGGCTAAATCTCTACTAGCCGTATTTTTCTCACGTAAATCGAAAGGCCTGATCCGAAACTTATATACGCGTTTTGTCTAATGAATCTCATATTTTAAGATGTTAGGTTTTAATTTAAACTTTTTTCCTGCTATTCTCACAAATAGTGGATATTGTTCTACTAATACACAGGTTTTGTAAGGAACTAGTGTACGCGTAGTAGTGAAATACTGTTCCACTATCCCAAAAACGATTAACATGCGGCAGATTCGGATATTCAGACTGCTTTGTAGCGCGAAATTTGATTCGTTCTCGAAATCGTTACAAACTACAATAAACTTTATGTTAAACTTCTTCTGTGTTATTTCAGTAGAAGATTAAGACGAGGTGATTAGTTGCTTGAATGTCTTCTTGGAGAGAGTCAACATTTAAGATAGTTAGGTTCCGCACAAATTTGGTCGATAAGCGCTCTAGAAATCAAAGAAACAGTAAGGCAGCAAACTTGTCTGTTTAATGTAAAGATCTGTAAGCTAAAATTAAACAGGATAATGAAACAGCATAACATGCGTTTCGCGCAATATGCTCACTTAAATGTATGTGGAAATGCCTTTGCTTAATATTTCTTGCAAGCTGTATTAATGTTTAATTTAATGCAAAGGGTTTATATATTTTTTTCTGCCCCGCCTAGCTTTTTCAACAAATTGAATCCTAACGTGGAAAATAAAGCATGTTTCCTTCTTAAAAGGCTATTTGGCACAAGGTGGTCATGCAGAGGAGATGCAGAAAAAGGAATTCGAAATAGATATAAATATAGAATATAAATATAGAAAATATATAGAAAATATAGAAAATACATAGAAAATATAGATATAAATATAGAAAAAGGAATTCGAAATAGATATAAATATAGCCGAAATAGATATATGTGAAATAAATGCCTTGCTTCTTTACTCTTAAGCTGAATCACAGAAATTTTCTATTCAAGAGGAAGCAAGATAAATTAAGAGAAAAAATTAAAAACTAGAATTTGTTTTAATGACTGCTATTTGAGACAAAATATTGACAAGTATGAATGCATTCAGCAAATCCGTACTAGATTCTAGTTATAATTTAACGCTTGTAATAAATTTTCTTCCAAGTTTATTCTGATAGTTACATGATTTAAGTATTAAACACAGCAAAAGTGAAAAATGTGGGAAATAGACCCGTCTGACATCAAATCTTTCGCTGATTTTCAATAAAGATCTCGAAAACGGAAACTAATTTTTCGATGGAAATCAAACATATGAAATAACAATTTAATTGATTGAGCAAATGTTTAGATAAATAAATAAACTATATGATATTTATGACAACCCTCCTAGTGAAACTGACACAAAAACCCAAAAAATGAAACATATTTCAAGCACAGATTACACAGGTAAAATAAATTTTGAGAAGCCTCAGCGATATGTGCAAGCTCATACAAATAACAACATTGTATCTTCTTTTCCGAACACTAGGAATACTTATTGTTAAGAATATGCAGTAAAATTAAATACTTCGCTCACTAAATAATACAATAGGAGATCGATATTTCTCCATTTTAAAGCCTCTTAAAACTGTTTACAATTTCAGGAGAACGCAAAAGGCTAAGGTCTTTAGCAGTGTTTGTTATATACGACGGCATTTCAAATAGTGCTCTGTGAACTTTTGCGCCATTTCAGATGGGACGTGCTTCAGCATTTCTCTTATAGCCCTCCCTGACTCCTTCTAATTACACTTTCTTCGCACTTAATTTCACATAAAATTCAAGAGCAAAATCAAGGAATCAGGAATTAGTAGTATGTTTCTTTTCTTCCACGCGTAGGGAAAAGTGGCGCCCAATTGAGACGATTTCGATTTGTATTGAACGATTTAATATTTTTCAGTTCAGTCAATTATTTCACTCGGTTTTGTGTCAATTGGTCGTCAGTTGAAACGCGTGGAGGTAATATTTCAATGGAAGTGGCACAGTGCTTTTTCCCTGACGATACAGCTATGCAACTCTCAATGGAATATTGCCATTTTGTTCATTATGTACCTTGTTTTCTTGCAACTTCTGCTTTCCCCATTTTGCCAAAAAATTACAATTTTCATGGCATTTTTTGAGTTATATTTTCTTGTGAATTTTTTCTTGTGATTTTGACGTTTTAATTATGTTTATTATGTAACTTTGGCACTAACGTGCTTCTTCGAATAGGATTCAGAGGTTTTCGGGTGTACTATAGCTTTTGCATTCTTACTTGTTAATAATAGAATAATAAAATTAGCAGCTAGATGCGCAGTTTTTTCAAAACCATAAAACGCTATTGTTCAAGATTTAACTTTTTAAAGAAAATTATATATATATAATTCCTGGATAGCTCGGAACAATTACTTTAGTGAAATATAGTCCTCGTGACGTGAGGAACCTAATAAGAGCCGAGAGCCAAGAGCGACTTCCTAGTCGAGAGTTCAGTAGCATTCTGGTGTGTTGTTCGGTTGGAAAGAATCTACAAGCTGAATTAGCCACGCCTCCTTAATTTTTCAGTAGCATTTTACATTTTCTGATTCGTTATATCTGGAACGATATCAGAGAAAAAACGAGATCATTGGTTCGTCAGCATTCCTGAAATCAAAGAGCTTTGACAGCAAACATAGCGCAGAAAGCTAAAATCTCTTGACACTGGTCGTGAAGTTATGTCTCTTGTACAGTCAACTGGAAGGAATTATTGCGTCTGAGATGTCAGACCATGTCGTGTGACACGTCATAAAAGATTGAAAACAGTGACTTGCGTGGACCGCACACACTCATCTCTGCGTGGATTGATTTTCTCATCTTTATATTGCGATAACATTTGGTGGCGATAATTTGAAGAGTGATTCAGATGCAAAAGTGATACGGACTAAAATGTGAATTTCAAGCCTGAAAACATTTCTAGTGCTAAGAATTGCATTTATATAGTAACAATATTCTAAAAGCCAAATGTTAAACGGTTCGAATCTTCGATATTAAACATAGGTAGTAGTAAAAAATGAGTTAATTAAAGCACTTAACGCTTTGAAATTTTTTAGTTTAATCGAAACATGTAGGAAATGTTGAAGCAAAATCGATGAATACACACATAAACCAAGATGTAGTCTGGTATTTCATATCATATATTAAAAGCAAACTTGAAGAAGATACTTCCCACCCTTTTAGGAGCAAGTATTAAATCAGAAAAATACACATAGATGTTCTTTTATAATTAAATACAATTAAAATTAAATTACAGAATTGGGCGTATACGGTAGTATCTTGGCATGCGTCCTTAACTCGGTATACGTCTAATAGATCCAACTTGGTATACTTCTTGTTTGGACGTGAAAATGTTTGTTTGGCGTATGTCATTTGCTTGGAATACGATTCTAGTTCAATGAGTCACGATTGCTTACCTCTTTCGACAGACAATGCTACGATAGCTCAAGAGCATAAGTAGGCTTGTTGCTACTATTTAGTAAATAACTGTGCTATAACTCTGACTTTTCAGGCGTAAATGTTTTGTAAATTCGTTAACAATGAGTTTTGGGGAAATTAATGAGAAATGTCAAGCAACAAAAAAAAATTGGTAAGATCTCCCTGGGGGTGAGAAAAGAGATTGTTGAGAAGTATCAAGATGACATGCTTACCCGGTATATGGCTATTGTATACCGTATGACGAATACGATGGTGTCTACGATTGTGAAAATCAAAGATGCTATTAAATCGGCTAACGTTGCGAAGAGGGGGGGGAACTTGATTAATAACCTGACCAAACAATGACCAGAAACGTTAAAATATTGCTTTGGGTCTGTTTAGCAGAAAAACCTTTATTTACAGTCTCATGTGTAGTGCCTCATTTATGCACAGTATATACGTATTTCAAACATTGTATTTGTATTTTAGTATTAAAGAGCGTTATAATAATATAATAATAATAGTAGTATTTTTGTGAAAAAGGATTAATTATTTCCCCTTTATTTTTTATTGGGAAAGTCTTTGGTATATGTCTAAAGATCTGGGATGGATTAATGTCGTATACCGACGTACGGCAGAAATAATATTTCTTTGATTCATAATTTTCATCATCATCATGGAAATTAAAACAGTTCATAACATCAAATGGAAAAATGAAGCCGCGATGTGTGCTATTAATTAATTAAAATATTATTATTATTTTCATCTTGCTTCAAACATTTCCTTTTGTCCCCAGTTCTTTTTTGGGCAAATTGGCTTTTCAAGTGAAAACTATTTCTACAGGATATTTAAAAATGAATGCATGCCTCCGAAGCTTTTGTTAGTCTTCAATGTCGAAAGAGAAAATGTATTACATCCATTTACGTATCGCCCACAAGAATGATTTATGCGGAGACGTAAATATATTTTCCGAGTTTCTTCTTAAAATGTCATGAATATTTTTAAGTTTACTACGCATATAAAATACATTTTTTAACGTATTATGTCGTTCAGGTTTACACAAAATGACGCCTTTGTTTCTGTAAGAAATGCTTATGAATATTTTCTTTTAAAGAGACTGTTCCTTCGTTTTTATGTGCTTAACAAACACTCAAGATAGAATGTAAAAGGTCTAATTTAAATTCTATTTGAGCACATTTAAATTTCATTTTATTTCTTTAACTTCTATTTTCTTTGTTCGTACTCTAAAAAAATATTTCGGAATTTCCCTTTCTTTCAGCACTGCATTTTAGAATAATTAACTTGTCGATTTATTTGAAAAATGAATGAAAATAAATTTCCTGTGTATTGATCTACGTTAAGTAAAATATACGTTGTTTCAATTATTTTAAACAAATAATTTGGATTATTTTCTGATGCAAAACCGAGCATGTTTTAGTATTAAAAGATTAAACATTCTTACAACAGCTTTCTCTGAACAAGCTGTTACTATGCACCTTCTTATGCATTTAAATTAGTTCATGTTTCATCATGTCTCATCCATTAACGTTCATGTCTCATCTCTTCATGTTTAACCATTTATTTGCGCAACCGTCTGTTATTTTTTCGCTCATTAAATAGCATATCAGATACTGTAATATTATGATATAATTTATCTGTTTTCTTCCCAAACACCGTTTTTATATGGTTCCCTACATCTAGATCGCAGAACTACGTTGACGGTGAAATGAGAATGGAAAAGAGTCCCATTCATTTCTGTTGTATTTTTTAATTTACATTTTCCAGCTTTATAGGAACAAAGGAGGGGATAAATTTCCAATTTTCGGAATAACAAAGCTAATTTCAGGAAAGAGTAGACTGATTTATAGATTTCAGCATTATCACATGTCCTTTTCAGAATTGAAAAAAAAATTGCTGACATCTACTTTCGCCATCTTGAAACTTATAGTTTTCAATCTGCCAGTTTCTAAGAATAAACAAATGACTTGATTTATTTATTGTCTACAAAACCCAGGTCATTATAAGAAATGTATTACTTCAGTTTAATATTTTCTTAATATGAGAATATAATTATATACAGACATAAATATTGATAAATATATCAAACAATTTTTTTCATGTTAGTTCAGTCACCTGTTTTCTTTTGAAGCAGAATAATCTATTTTAGTTTCAAACGTTTTTGGTTTAAGGCAAACACATTCTATAACAAAAAAATCGATGCACCAATGTCCAATGGAGACAAAAATTGGTGGCTAAGAAGATTATGTACAGAATAGAAAATGATTAAAATTTCAGAACAACTGAATGATTTATTTCAGAGTTACGTAGTTACAAAATAACGAGCTGAATAATGTGTTGACCCCCTCTATCCTGGATGCAAGCTGCCACACTGCGTGGCATAGACTGATAAAGTTCCCGGATGGTTTCCTGCGGTATTTCTTCCCAAATTTGCTCCAATATTCGGACTAGGTAATCAACATTCCCTGGTAGATGTAGTCACCTTCCCATCATATCCTTTATCTCTATCCAGACAGGCTCGATGGGACAGAGATCTGGCGATCAGGCTGGCCAATGAAGTATCTGACAAGCTGTAAGACAGTTCATAGCAGCACGTGCCGCATGTAGTCTGGCATTATCATGTTGAAAAATAAGGCCAGAGCACTGCAAAAGAAACGGTAGCAAAACTGGTCTCAAAATGTCGTCGACGTACCTCTGTGCTGTAAGTTTGACTCTAATGACGACCAAAGGGGTCCGGCTATCAAGGGAAATGGCACCCCAGACCACAACTCCTAGCTGAGGGCCTGTGTGGCATGCAATAGTGAAAGCAGGATCAGCATCCTGCTCTGAGATTCATCAGACACGTCTTCGATATCATCACGACACAGCTGGAAGCGGGATTCGTCGCTAAAGACTATACGTCCCGAGTCAGAATCATTGCAACCTGATCGAGCCAAGCACCACTGTAATCTGGCTCGACAGTGTGCAGGCGTGAGTGGCAAGTGGCGTAACGGTCGGCACGAGCATAGATTTCGCTCTTTCAGCAGTCTGGGAATGACCATGGTGGACACTCGTGTGCGGGTCGCAAGTCTGATGATTGAAAGCTATGAATCAGGGGCTGGGACAGCTGATCTGACAATCACGCTGTCCTCCTGATCTGTTGTGGCCCTAGGTCGACAGCTACCATTATGACCCTGAAATCTGTCACTGTCCACCCATTCTTGCCAGCATCTTCTAATCGCCGCATCGCTTCGACTCATATGATGAGAGCTGCCCAACCTGCCTCTTTCAATCCGATGATACTACCTCTTTCAAACTTTGATAGTTGCTCGAAATGAGCTCGAATCCTGCGGTGAGGCATTTTTTTCAGTCTTTAAAAGGTATCCTATATAGCAATGCAACAAAAAAATTTTAAAAACAGTTTAAGAACTGCTTCTTATATACATCTGCTGGATGCGAAATTTCGATGCGCTGGAGATTGCACTATTCATTCACTGGACAACAAATTTTAATCATTTGCATATTTGGTCAAAACAGATATGCATACGAAATTTCAAAGCAAGCGGATGATTCCTTCTTGGTGCGTAGATTTTTTTTGTTTTAGAGTGTACAATGAAGAGTTTCCAAACAAAATATCTTCGAAAAAGCATGCAGTAGTAAATACTTTTTTAAAATATGATTTTTTGAAAACTTTAAGATAACGCAGAAGATGAATCTAAAAAACTTTGAAAGAATACGAATTAAAAAAACGACTGGTAATGAAAAACAGGTTAAAAGGCACAGTGGGATAAAAAAATACTTTCTAAATCAGGGATACTCAGCCCAAAGAATGCAAACCCAAAGAACCCCAATCTTCAGATTTTCTTCAGGGGTTTTAAAGCCGACGCGCTATTTTACACTAGACGTTGCGCAATAAGATTGCTTTCAGTATTCCACGCGTCATCATTGGAGTCACAGTAGTTGTTTCAGATTGAAGACTTAAGTGCAAGAGACACCTGATTTAGGCTCCTGGGCGATTGCCGCATCCTGACTAGCAATTACATAACTTTTGATAGCATAACATGGCTTTAATTCGAAGTGAGAACTAGCAAAAATACTAATTCTCGTAAAATGCATGATTACAATTCTACAGATATAGAGTTACTCTGCGGAAACCATGTCAATGTAACGACAATAAATAAACTGCTGTTCAGCAATTATATGGTAAATTCAAGTTTGAACTTCGTAGCAACTTTCATCTGGAGATCAGAGTCCTAAGAACTTAAGTACAAGAGACACTTCATTCAGGTTCCTGGGCGATGCTTCAGATTGAACTGAATGCTACGTTTCCACTCCTTATTAATACATTTGCCGGCAAAATCTGGTTATTTCACAGACTCACAGTTAGCCTCTGGGAGTAGCATGCATGAAACACATGGCATCGACAACAAAACGAATTTTCAAAGTTGTACATGAAGTAGCTAATTTGACGGTTTCAGAACTATGCCTTCACAACCAAAGATAAATACTGGTGCTCCGCCCACTTTTAACTGTACCTCTATCTTACTTGGTGGTTTCACGGAAGTATAAAAATATGCCTTTCTTTTATGCATAGTTAATTGCTAGTGTTAACAGATATTAATAATTTTATAGCTGTTCTAGTCTTGTCATCATAAGAGCCAGGGAGAGGAAAGTGCTCGCAATTATAATTTTAACAATAAAGGAGAAGAGAAATAATTTTTCAATGTATTTGATTTATGGTTTAACAGTTTCTGTAGTAACAGTAAAAAAAGCAACATAGAATGATATTTTACAGCAATTCATAAAAACTATGATATTAACAGCAATCTAAGAAAATGTAAAAAGCACATTCGTTGCCCCAAAATCAGTGATTATTATGTCCGCGCATAAAATAAAGGTTGCTACGAATACATCATAAGTTGTCCTTGTAATTCACAAAAATGCCGTTTGAGGATGTCCAATTTTATTCAGAAATTCTGTCACTCGTAGAGTAGATGTCATGTCTGAAAATGTCAAAGAACAGGTAAAATATGATTCACAAAAATGTGTTTTCTTGTTTCCAATCTATTGAATCAACATATATATGCAATGGAGCTCAAGTAAATATTTTATAACTGTGGTCATTAACCACTGCTCAGTGAATGAAGATATACTGTCAGTTATGCCATTAATAGGCAATACACTCGCAGTGGACATATCTTAAGGTATTAGAAACTACTTAACTGAGATTAATCTTCCGCTTCAAAAACCTGTGTCGATAACAACAATTTACGGCGCATCTGCTATGATTGGTTCTGCTGATGGTTTCATCATATTCTTAAGAAAAGCTGCTAACTTTACAAATGATTTTAACTACCACTGGGTCGTTATTAGAAATACAAAAGTTTTACATTATGAAAATATGATAAATTATTCTAAAAATTGTAAATTCTATCCCTGCCATATCACTTCAGAATAGATAGTTCAAAGTACTGACTGATTAACTTGATTCCGAGGGAACATTAATCCTACATTATAAAATTAGATGGCTTATTAGGGTTAAAATCCTACAACGATTTTTATGGTCTCTTTCAGAGATAACACAATTTTAGAATCTAGAAACGAAACTTATGAAGAACATAGAGACCATAGCTGGCATAAGATTTAGCCTTTCCTGCAGACATAACAGCTGCGTCAGTGGCCGAATGGTTAAGACATCTGGTTACTGGCAACTAGATCTGGCTTGGGTTCGATTTAAGGCGAGCAAGCTAGCTGCATGTTTGGATTTGGTGGTTTTCCTACAATGTTTTGTATCACGTCGAGCTTAAAAGTGATTTCGAAAATCTGGTTTTCTGTAAACTTTAACACATTGCTTCATTCATTTCCAATCCATTTATTAATACTAATATTTCCGAAATATCACAACAGATTGCAAATACGTTGAATGAAAAATCTAACGATCTAGAAATGGAAATAATCGATTTTTACAATTAAAAACAAAAATATCAGTACAATGATTTTGTAATGTATCAGATATTAACCTATGCATGTCCGTGTTTAAATTGAAGGAAAGGCTAAAAAGAATAATGAAAATTTGTGATGTATATGCTTATGTTGTTAATCTGCTAATAATACAGCTGTAATAAATCTAAACTTGTTGATCATATTGAACCTGGGTTGAAATAATTGCGACTGTACTTGTTATTATAAAAGAATCTGCATTAACACAAATCAAAAATTAAGTTTATAGATACCAATTGGTTATTCTGCTGATTTCCTCATACAGAAAATTTATAACTTATAACAACACTAATTTTAAATGTATTTAAAAATATTATGCCTACTGAGATTTTATTTTTTCTGAAGATGGAATCAAACCCGAATTTTCTGGAATCCGAATCGAATGGCTTGAAGATTGAATCTCTTGAATCATTTTCATAAAAATAATAATAAGAAGAATAACAACAACAACGCCCTCTTTCCCCCAAACAAAGACAGATAAAAAATTCCAGCAAAGTTTTAATATGTGGTTAATGAAAAATCAATCAAAAATGCAATTATTTTTATTAAGAAAATACAAATGAAATTTAATGAATGAAAGGTAACCACTTAATGACACTGTTGATCCAATTTAAAAAAATTGAGATTAATGGTATTTTTTTAGTGTAGAATCCGAATAATGAAGGAAAAAGCTCGAAAATTCAGATTTCCGAATGTTTTTCAAGATTTCAGATTCTGAGAAATTAAGAGAGATAAAGATTCAAAACAAAACAAAACAAAAAAACCAGGACAAGCGTCTTGGTGTAAATGTATTTAAGAAATTTGTCTTTCAGACTTACATTGATAGTAAATGTAAAAAGAAAATCCTTTAAAAAAATTAAATCTATATTTTAACACCAAAATCAAAGTTGTAATTAAAAATCAACATATAATGCATTAGTGACTCAAATTTTACTTATTATTAGCGATATAAAATTATTTCGTTTAGTTTTCCAATAAGAAGTATTGAAGAGAAAAATAATATAATCATCACTTTAAATTACAAATTCTGCATAGGACGGAACTACTGTTTTTCATTCGGTTGAATTCACATCAGTGTCCTATGTAATGAACTGAGTACAAATCTTGTATTTTGAAATTTGTTCATATACTTCGGCGATTATCTATAAATTTTCAGTTTTCAGAAAATTTTGATCCATATGTTTACTGATATAAAATTAAAAGAAGTAGAAAGAAATGTTTAGTTATGAAGTTGAAGAGCAGGTAGATTTTTGCAGAGAATCATGGATTACTTCAAGCTTACATGTTCATGATCAGTCCTGTTTGAGCTTTTCACAAAGATTAGACGACGTACCATTTCTTATAAGAAATAATTTTATATTTCATTTTGCTTTATACAAATAAGTGAAATTCATTCAGAGTTTTACATCTGTATGCAACTTTTATATATTATAGTTTTTTTTAGTCAGTAATCTTACATTTGTCTTGAATTCCAACTACAAACAAGCCCTACTTAACTTAAATCCTTTCACAAAACGGAGGTGAAGAATCACATGCACGACATATAATTGATTCAATGTGTCCAATATCCAGTAAAGAAGAGAGACAAATGCATATTTAACAATACAAACAAGTGGTCTTCGCATATTTTGCATGCAAAAAATAGCGAATTGTACGGTTGACTTCTATTATCTATGTTCATTCATGGATCATACCAATTAAAATTCATTGTCACCTGGAAAATACCGAAAGGTCAAAAACGGAATCATAAGTAAGTATCTTGTAGGGCATCTCAAGTGAATCTTTCATCTAAAATGTAATTTGGAATAATTATATTTTCAATTCGAGATGAATCACATTTCTTGAGTAAAGTTTCAAATTATTTGAGCAATAGAAACAACAATCGAAAACCCTCTGTAAAACTTCTATTTACATTGTCACATGGTTAGTCATTAGAAACATAACAGTGAATTATTTTTAATTTAATAAACTGATGTTACACAGTTCTTGTAAATAGAAAACTTCAAAAGCAAAGCGTCAGCAAAGCTGGATTTCAGACTTCCTAACTTCATACTTCACTTCCATCCAGCATCCTCTGATGTATGCTAAAGATCAGAAGAATGAAACTTCGTTAGCTTTCCTGCGGCAACACAGCATCTCCCAGAGAGAGCACATTCGAGAATCATTAAGATCATTTGTCACAAATCAAAAACTATTACGAGCTCTTCGGAGAATTCTCACATACATTTCGCATCCTACTTGCTCTCTCATTTCTGTCGAAGAAGCTAATTCACTTTATGAATTTCAAAACTTGTCTGAGAAATTTCGGAATTGCAACTCACAAATGGAGAGGCCTTGTGTTCTACATTCCTTTAGCACATACACAAAGCTTTCAATTTTCCTGAGTCTTGATGTAAAATTTTATCGGATTAATAAGTTGCAGATGCATTATTCATAAACTAACAGTGTCCTGTATGTAATACATTTCCATTGTCTGTCAAGAAAGTTTGCCAGTTTGCGTATTATAGACGATACAATGGATGTTAAGGATTGTTAAATAAATCCAGTATTTATCCTTCAGTTAGCACATAATTCTTGTATATATTTTTGCAAACGTAAATCGTTTATTTTCCTAATAATAAAGATAAAACAAACTTGTATATCACTTAGCTACATCTCCTCTTTATAAAATACTGTTTTAGCTCAAAGGGGCAATTTGCCTAGAAAGGCTATTAATTTCCCTTTGATATTTTGCGTCGACCACTACAAAACAGCATTTCACTTTTCAAATTGTTGCCACCAAATATTAGAGCCCTGAATTATATTTAAAGTAATTAAATTATGAATAATCTGCATAAATTTGTTATGTTTCTCGTTATGTGGAAAGACAACGGTACCTAGAGACATCAAATCCCACTCGAATTTGCGCATCTGGAAGCCCAAATTTGGAATTTGGAATTTGTTTTATTATCTATTTCATATTTTGTAAATCTTTAACGAATTTTTGATTAACAAAATCAACGATTTGAAAGCGAGCAATGGCAACACTATGGAGGAAACAATGGAGGAAAAAAATATCTCCAGGGCTCGAGACTGTGTTTTGAAATTCTAAAGATATGCTGTTTTAAATAGTTAGTGATATTGCTGTTGAATTGAATTTTATGGTCAGAAGAACATGATATTTAATAAATAAAGTTAACACGCAAAACGTTAAAAAACGCCCCTTTGGGTCTAATATAATTGTCTTTTCATATATATTTTACAATTTTATTTTATTTTTTACTTTCATATATATTTTAGAATTCACAAAATCTGCATGGAATGAAAGTTTGCTCATTGAATACTAATCCTGAATTTCTACTTGAAATGACCTTGAGTAAGATTTGGTTAAAATTTTTTTAACATTAGAAAACATGAGATTAACTCAACGATTGAAACCTACTGCGCAAAAATTCAAAGAAAGGTTAAATGGACAAGATACTGATCCGAAGTGTTGTACGAAAAATGAAGTCTTTTATAAAATTATGAAACTGAAATATCCTACATTGGTTATTAGGAACAGGAGCATTAACTTATTAATTAATTCCTGATTAAGCAAGACAAAAAAGAGCTAGCAATTTATTTAGGCTAGACTGAGTATAATTAATTATGCCAAGGACACTACACGTCTGAGCAAAAAGTATAGAATATCAATTAGTAAAATTCTGAAATCTGGTAATGCATTTAATGTTACGACTTTCTGTAAAAACCAGCAGCACATAAAATCATTTTTAGTTGTACTCTTTTAACTCAAAGTGATTCTCTAAAAATGGGAAGTTCAACATTTTTAAAAGTATATATCTTGACGGCAAAATTTTCTGTTATTTGCAACTTACGACATTTAATTACGCATTATTTAAACTGTATATTTTTGCTGTAATTACTTTTGTAAATTGGTTTTTTTCATTTAATGTTCAAAATAGATTTTTGTTTTTGAAAAGCATAGTGAGGATATCTGATCCTACACTTCTAGGCTACATGATCTTCATTAACAAATTCCATGTAATGAAATAAAATGATTTGTTTTTATTATCTTTTGCAGAAAATTTGACACGAAATGGCATTTATAAAGCTAATATATTTTTGAAATCCGCGTAATGGACATAACTGATGGAATTTTAAAGTGAATGAATACAACTGATAGAACTATAATGGAATGCTTGACGGCCACTGATTTTTTTTATTGTCTGACTATCAACAAAAAGAAAAACTGTTAATTATGCAATTCAATTATAACGAAAACTTTGATTTTTCTGATATAATTTGTCAATGAAATAAAATCGGAAATGATGTAAATGAAGTAATAATGAAACAGAGCTACTAACTCTAATGAGTTTTAAAGTTTCTCATTTTTATATTAATGCGATTGTACGTTTCTTAATTTTATAATTTTGAATAAACGTACTACTTTCAATTGATTTATTTTTGTGGTTTTAATTCCAAATTTATCGATATTAGTACATCCGTAAGCTAACTGATAATGGACAGCCCAGTATAACAATCGGGGGCCAGTAAAAAATATTAGTGTTTATACGGTTTTTATTATCAAGTCTCCCATCTGCCTACCTTTTCACTATCATATCGTTTACAGCTAACACCTGCACTCGTAACGTAATCCAGACTAATTTTTCCAATGGACTAACTTTTCTAGAGTAATTTCAGATTAGTCTAGACTAATTTTTTTCATTCGCCTAATTTTCCTTTGAAATTTGCCGACGAACGCCAAGTGTAAACTTTAAATCGGAAAGCATTGATTTGCATGTATTTTGAGCCCAAATTTGCAGCAGCTGCATAGAAGGATACAGTTGTTGTTGCTATGAATGCTCACTGTCTGACCGTAACATCAGCTCAAGCCCAAGACATACCTCGTGGCAAGGAGCATGAGTTTACGCCTGTCGTTGGCAACAGCCTTGATCACCTTACAGGTGACAATGCGATTTTGCTCAGTGCCGAGCCCAATTTTGATGGAAAGCACCGCGGAGGAACGAGTTCAAGGGTCTCCCACCACTATTCCCGTCCACCAAACCACACGAGAGGACTTTCGTCTAGCCGCATATTTAAAGTGCCTCCATGCCGCACATACATTTACAAACATCCACGCCATCTCTGGGATTCGAACCTGGGCTCTTCGGCGCTGCAGACAGCGACGCTAACCACTACACCGGCTGGGCAGCTCGAGGCATTAGTACCACTAATTATGGCCTTCAATAGAATATACACATGTACTTAAAACTGAGTCTTTGTGATCAATAGAAGTACCGAAATTTGTTATCGAAATATTTGACGACTTGAAAACAAGTCCAATGAGAGTGTTTAGAAAATTTTTAAATCACTGTAATTTTACATATGTAGTGTGTTTATAAACATTCAGTGTTTTATAAATATTTTGCCAACAGGCAATTGAATCTCGTCCTTCAACATGAATAAGCTATTCTCAAAGAGCGCCACACATCGTGATTGTTGCGAACAGAATCTCCACATGCAAAGACTATGTCATTGCATGCGCATGTCATAATGTGAGATTAAAATAAGATTTTATTCACTCGTAATCTGTCGGAAAAATTCGTTAATAGTACAAATGTAATATTGCAATCCAGATTTCAGTAATATGCGTTGTTTTATGGAATAGTAAATTAATGATAAGCTTTATTTCTTTTTATATAGTTTTTTAAAAAGTTATTATCATATAATATTAGTATATGTAAAGAATAGATACGTTAGTCTATGTAATTTCTGTATAGAGTAATAGAGTTAAGTTGATTAACGGTAAAAATCGTAACATTCGAGTTTATTTTTTAAACGTGTACTTTGAATATGATGACTGTATATCAAAAGACCATTAAAAGAAATCTCATTCATTTTTGTAATATTGTAAATCGATATTGAAGTAGATCGCGGTTATACTGACAGGAAAAATAACATTATTAGAATCTTGATTAAATTTTAATAAGCAGTTCGTTAAAAATTGATGCACATTTTGATAAACAGTAAAAAATACTGCTGATTTTAACTTCTGAAATATGAACTTAATTATTAAATACACTTATTTGAAAAAATACTATTATTGATTTATTTTTATAATTGTGACACAAACAGACATATTGGTGTTTAAAAAACCCAAAAAATCTGATTCGAGTTCTATATTGAGAAAATTATGATACAGACAAACCGACAGGAGCTCATCTGTCTCATCCTTTTCTTTCTTATTTTTTATTCGTTTGGTTCGTATTCCCGTCTGTCATATAATGTATGGCTGTTCTTTTATTGCTACTTTCATTAACATATAAATAACCTAATGTATCATTAGTGTTTTATTTTTGTTCATACTTTTCATAAGAACTATAGATATGGTTGTCTAGGAAAGCATTGATCATTTACGTTTTTTAAAAGTGCGCGGTAAGCAAAAAGGTTTGAGAAACACTGATAAACACTTTTTTGAGTGATCAGAAGTACGTTCAATAATCAAGTAATTGAGCTTTAATGTACACTTTTCAGGAAACTTGCGAAGTCCATATACGGATTTATTTCTGTAAAAATTATTGGATTTCCACAGTAGTTGCTTTATGTATCTCAAAATGAAGAGTAACATTCAATTATTTCGAAGAAATTTAAACCCGGCTTGTATCATTTATGCGAATGTTGCAGAATATAAGTGTGTGGAAGAATACTTAACTTGCGAAAGAAACTATTTTGATTATCAGATAAAAAGTATTCACTGAAATATATTAGATAAAAATTATTCAATAATTGTATTAGATAAATATAATTATACTACATATAATTATTATAACACTGGAACATATTAGATAAAAATTATTCACCAGTGATAGAAATTATTCATTGGAATATATGTATTTAGAAAATATGAAAGTTTCCCGAAATGTAAGTAATTGTCCGAGTATAAAACTACATCTGAGGAAAACATAACAAGAATTTTCCGATAATTAAAACAATCGTGTTTACTTTCAAATCTGCAACGTTAATAATCGAATTTCGCTTAATGAGAACGATTTCAAGAACGCAACATATATCTCGATAATAAATACAGTAACTTCTGAAAATGAGTAATATTTCTTGAGAATACAAATAAACATTGGTATTAAATATCACTGTAGTCATATTCTTTAAAACAACCACCTTCGCAGGAAATAGAAATTATTTGGAACCGTTGCGTTTATTCGGGCGAATTTACTGTTCGAGTTATGTGATAATGTCAACAAATGACAAAAAGAAAAACCAAAAATATGAATTATCTCAAACCGAAAAATTATATTTCAAATAAAGTTTTCTTTTTCTTCTTTTTTTCTCTAAGTAAGTTCTGAAACTGTACCTTGTCCCACACTAGCTTCGGAAAATTCTGCCACTTAAAGCCGTACCAAGTTGTAAAGTAATCAGAGCAACGTTTGGTCTGGCGTTGTCATTCAGCCAGTTAAATTCTCCAAACAACACAAAGTAACTATAAAATAAATAAAATAATACAAATATTTTCATTTAAAATTCCGTTTCCTAAGATGTTTACAAATAAAATACGAGTTGTTTCTGCCTAAATTTAGCGAAGCAGAGGCTCTGAAATAGAGCAGTAATAAAAGCAAATAATGTTAAACAACTGCCCCTAAAGCAAATAAAGTTGAACAAATAAAGCAAAAGCAAATAGCATCAGAGTGTTATGGAAACCTTAATCCATAAGTAAATCTCTTAAAATCGTGAACCTTTTAAACTAGAGAATTTCAGAGTCTGTTCTAACTCTGTCTGATTTTTTCAGGCTTGAAAGTTTTGCCAGAACACTGGAGGTATTTATTACTTCACACAATCTTTAATTATGTTTACTATTTGATTAAATATGTGAGAGATCAGACTACGAATAACAGAAACCTCATTCTTTTTAATTAATAATGCATTTGCCGTTGGCAGCGATTTTAGTTTCTGTAATCCGAAAATCCATATCAGGGTCTGCCGCCATTGGTATTAATATTTGAAATCTAATCTTGCTTTTGTAATTCAGTCTTTACCGAAAAGCAAAGAATAATACTTAACAAAGAATTTTAGCAAATAATAACACTTAGAGTTGCTTTATTAAGAGAAATCTTTGATAAAAAAGATTAAATAATTAAATGGGAACATGAAGACCTTATGTAACAGGCTAACACTTCTTAAAGTTTAACAATAAAATTTCAAAAATTTCTGAACGGCTTCAAATATTTAAAAAAATAAAAAATAAAAAAATCCTTAAAATTTAAAGATAATTGCAATGTGATACTTACACAATAGATTCAAATCTAACACTGTAGGATTGTAGCTAAATTAACTTTACTTTGCTGGTTAGATCTTTACTTCAACTGTGAAGCAACTATTTACTGAGTTCAAACTGTATCAATGACAAGACCTGAGAAGAGTGAAAAGACACTGTTAAAAAAAATTCAACTCAAGAAGGAATTTACAGATGGCATAGCCGATGCTTACAAACTTACTTAGTCAATACTTTTGGCTGCAACTTAAAGTAGAAATATAAAATTAAAACTAAGTTAAATAATAAGCCAAAACTACACAGAGATGATTAACGCGAGTTTGCTCTTAGCCCTACCACGGACGTAGACAAACCTACAATTAATATATACTTCCGTCAAATAGCAAGTCTAGATCAAGCGAAACAACGAGCCTGAACGGCAGAACACGCTGTGTCTGAATTAACTTAGACACCAGCTTAATTAGGATCTTTTTAAACAACTTTGCATATCACACGAAACTGAAATATCATTCTGGGAGGAAATGGAAGTTAGAAAAGTTGAGTAACTGAATGAAACTGGTTAGTTTAAACTAAATGATGCTTTACAACAAATAATTTTAAAATAAGCAGCTATGATTTATTATTAGCTTAAGAAGTAATTCTTCAGAATTTCAAGATACATAATACAGACTATTGCATTACAAATGAGCTCTTCAAAATGACAAATGGTAGGAAAATATTGCTGTAATTTTGTTTTATTATAAGGCAACGCAAAATGAAGATTTGTGTATATATTTAACAAAAAATCTGATGTGTACACCACCTGTCTTCCTTGTACGGAATATTATACGCATTTCATGTAAACTTATTTGATTGAATTAAATCTACTTCGATAGCACATAAGCCCCAATAGAATAAATGCACTGCTTAAAATTCACTATATTTGTTTACCATAGCGACATTCTGGCGCTAGGTACACTTAACAGCACTACACCTCATTCATTTTATAACTCAGCATGCACGAAAATTACGTATATCATCTGAAGAATTATCTAATCGTTGCAACATGTTCAATTCAAATGCTCTGATAAATCTAAAACATAAATAATGTATAAAAGAAGACATAAATAAAACATAAATAACGTATAAAAGAAAGTAAACAAACCAAAAAAAATCTGAAAGGTTTCAGATTTTAAATTACGTCCAAAGGGGCGTTTATTTAACATTTTGTATGTTACTTTTATTTATTGAATATTATGTTCTTCGCATTTAAACCATCAAATTCAGTTAAAGAACAATACCGCAAAATAATTTTAAACTGAGCATATCTTTAGAATTTCCTACACACAGTCTCACGCGCTGCAGATAAAATGTATTTTCTCTACAACGTTGCCATTGCCCGCTTTGAAATCCTTGAGTTTGTTAATCAAAAATTCCTTAAAGTTTTACAAAATATGAAATCGTTAATAAAACAAATTCCAAGTTTCAAATATGGGCTTCAGATGCCTATATTCGCAGCAGGATTACGGCATTAAAAATTCGATGGCTTTAGGTACCGTCTTTTTATCACAATGCGAGAAACATACATACATTTATGCACATTCTCCATTATTTAATTTCTTTAAATATAATACAGGACTGCAATATTTTGTGGCAAAAGTTTGAAAAGTTATTTGACTTTTAATGTTTCCAACGCAAAATCGCAAAACGAAAACAATAGTCCTTCAGGGACAAAGTCGCTTTGGACTAAAAAAAATTGTTTTGTCTTAGGAGAATTAAAATTATTGTCTATAAAAAAATCTGAAAGGTTTCAGATTTTAATTACGTCCAAAGGGGCGTTTATTTAACATTTTACGTGTTACCTTTATTTATTAAATACCGCGTTCTTCGCACTTAAACCATAAAATTTAGTTCAACAGCAATATCGCAAAATAATTTTAAATTGAGTATATCTTTAGAAATTTCGGTACACACTCCCACGCGCTGAAGATAAAAATGTTTTTCTGTACAACGTTGGTATTGCTGGCTTTGAAATCTTTGAGTTTGTTAATGAAAAATTCTTTAAAGTTTTAGAGAATATTGTTACAAATTTCACATTTATTTGACTATTTATTTTGAATTGTAAGTAAAATTCCTTTTTATTTTCCCATGCAACGCAGACGATTTTTAAACAGAAAGCTACGTAAAAAAAAAAAAAAAAACCGGGATTCAAATCCCTTTGGACTAAAAAAAAGTTTTTCACAGACGATTGAGCATTCCTCATTCGATTAATTTAGTTCACACTTCGCAACAAGGCAAAAATACATAAAAACTCAAAATACATATATTAAAAATTAGGAAGTAGTTCTTAAAGACTTATTTTCTCAAATAAATTCCAGAATGTGTTGAGCATGATTTAATTTGAAAAAAAAAAAAAAATCTGAAAGGCTTCAGATTTTAAATTACGTCCAAAGGGGCATTTTTTTAACGTTTTGTGTGTTACATTTATTTATTAAATATCATGTTCTTCTCCCTTTGCTTTGAAATCCTTTAGTTTGTTAATCAGAAATTCGTTGAAATGTTACAAAACATAAAATCGATAATAAAGCAAATTTCAAATTCAAAATTAGGGCTTCCAGATGCCCATATTCGCAGTAGGATTACGTCATTCAAAATTCGATGGCTCTAGGTTTTATCACAATGCGAGAAACATGCATACATTTACGCAGATTTTTCATTTTTTAAAATTTAATGCAGAGCGATAACATTTAGTAGCAACAATTTGGAAAGTGAAACGGGCATTCAGAGTGAATCGACGCAAAATCGGAAAACGAAAGTAATAGTCCTTCGGGACTAAATCCCTTTGGACTAATAATAAAAGAAAGCGTTATCTTTGCTGTTGCTAAGATTATTAGTTTCTGTAGGTTGGCAACAAATCCAATAATCTGCTAAGTTTCAAATGTAAACAATTATGGCTGCTTTCGAAAGAAAAATTACGCTTAGCCGCACTTAAACAACTTTTAAATTGTTGATAATTCTACAATTTATGCATGCAGATTTACTAAAGGCATGAAAACCTAACCGGAAGATAAGAACAACCTAATTCAATCATTTTTAAAGCAAAAAAAATGCGCAATTTACCAACATATAAGAATAAAAAACTGAGCTTACTGAGCCAAGTAACACAGTGGGCATATATATATATCGTATGTATATTACTTTTGTTCCTGCCGATTGCAACCGAAAAGGGATGTGCACATCCACATGTTATAGCAGTCCTGTATACAAAATTTCAACGTTCTGAGGCTACTCGTTTTTGAGTTATGCGTGATACATACATCATACAGTCGCTACGAAAAAATCTCTTCAGAATCCATTTTAAATCAGTTTTATAATTTTTTTTAAGGAAAAAGGGTCCTTTATTCTGTCCTTGCCTACAGATGTCATGCAAACACATCTTTAAATTGCATTCGGTAGCGGTTAAAATGGATATTTTCGATGAAATACGATACCTGAAATTTTCCGAAATTACAATACTTCCTTTTTGCTTTGTACAAGGAAGTAATATATGTTTATTTAAAGTGATACAATTTTTAAAGTAGAGTAGTACCCTTGTATCTGCGGTTTACAAAAGAAGCAAAAGGATTTTGAGGTTTCAAAGCGATAAACAGCCTATGGTCAAACGTGAAACACAGCCACTGAAGTAATCAGGATTATATGAACAGGCAATTCACTTTCTACAGATGTAACTAAATTGGAGGAGGTGCAAAACTGATTGCAATCGTGTCCACATGATTAAAGAGCTCTCCTTAGAACTCCTTAGGCAGTTTTAATCTATTTTTCTCTATAATGGCTAGGAAAAATGTCAGCAAGGCGCCGTGTCTATCAAAAATTAAGCCATTTCATTCCACTCCTTCTGCCCGCTCACCAATTTTCCATTAAATGTTTTTCACCTCTACTCAAATATCTACTTGTTCTCGTAAGCAACATTCTCTCTCAAATCTTATAATCCTCTTTTTAGTCCAAAAAGGCTTTGTCCCTGAAGGACTATTGTTTTCGCTCTGCGATTTTGCGTCGGAAACATTACATTACGAAAGCAGCCATATATGTCGGTTCACTTTTCAAACTGTTGCCACCAAATATTGCAGCCCTGAACTATATTTAAAGACATTAAATAATGAAGAAAGTGTATAAATGTATGTATGTTTCTCGCATTGTGATAAAACGACGGTATCTAGAGCCATCGAATTTTGAATGACGTAATCCTGCTGGGAATATGGGCATTTGGAAGCCCAAATTTGAAATTTGGAATCGATTTCATATTTTGTAAAACTTTAACGAATTTTCGATTAACAAACTCAAAGATTTCAAAGAGAGCAATGGCAACGTTGTACAGAAAAAACCTTTTTATCACCAGCACGTGAGACTGTGTCTCGGAAATTCTAAAGATATGTTCAATTTAAAATTATTTTGCGATATTACTCTTGAACTGAATTTTATGGTTTAAGTGCGAACAACATGCTATTTAATAAATAAAGGTAACACGCAAAATGTTAGAAAAGCTCCCCTTTGGGCGTAATGTAAAATCTGAATTCTTTCAGATATTTTTTTTTTTATTTAGTCTTTCAAGTGAAGATTAGTGATGCTACCAGTGCCTTTAAACTTAACCCATGATGTTTGATCCATTAGTGATAAATAAAACGTTTTGAGAACATATTTTGAATTATTAGATTAACAACAGAGTATATGAAGTGATATAGTGCACAGTATATTTCATTGTTTTTCACTAAAATAAATAATGCCTAACTAGGCCATATTTATTAATTAAACCTCCCCGAATTTATATATGTTACACGACTATACTGTTCTGCATAGCTTTTTCTATTATCTGTGCTATGTCCTGAAGCGATTTACCCCACAAATACGGACTTAGTACTGGAATTATATTGACATATAAAGCTCATTAATTGAATTAAATTATATCATGTAATAGGGTTAAAGAGTGAATATTTTGAAAAAAAAAAGTGTGAGGAAGTCAAGATAACTGCCAAAATCGGCTTTGGAAATAAAGATATAAAGTGACTGAAAATTTTAATTTCATTGTGTTAGTCATTTCGTCTGCTCATTACTCTTCTGAGTGGTCTTTTAAGTCAGTGAGCAAATTTAAAAAATTTGTTTCAATATTGTGCAACTGTTCTTTCCTTTGTTTTTCGTTTACAATAATTTCTTTTTTGGCTGTTCTTTTAACAATTTTCCATTTCATAAAACTTTATTTATAAACTTGTACAAGAGTTGCTCAGAATTATAATTATTTCTGAATTTTTTTAATTTAGTTCAAATTTTATTCAAAATTTACAAAACTGCATGTTCGATAGATAAGATGAAAAAAAATATTTTGGAAACTATAGAAAATGGCGTTATTCTCTGAGGTTTTATTTAGCAATTTCTTCCAAAAATAAATCTTATTTCTACTTCCATCAAAGAAACTGTCGCGCTCAGCTATATTTTATTTGAGCCCAGTTTCCTATTTTTTTCAGATATTAATCTGGAATAATTTTTTCTTTCATTTTTGCTTTACGCAAGGTTATGTAATAAATAAAAGAAAATTTTCGAGAAAACTGTGATAGAAAAGGGTACTTCAGGCAGCTAAAGAATTTAAATCAAAGTTCTGCGTATTCGTTTTTCTGAAAAAAATCATATATATAACGTCCAACGAAATGTCAGATTTAAAATTTTCTATATTCGAGGTCATTTTAATATTACGTATTTGCAATAAGCTGGCTCAGCTGGTCACCAAAAAAGATGGATCAATAGAGAGTGTGCTGTTATAAATTTACGAGTCTCGAAAAACGGATAAATATAGGACTTTTTTTATTGCTATAAACTTAAACAGGGGTCAGGAGCGCTAATCCAAACCTCAGTGGAAAATGACCGGTGGCGCCATCTCACGGCATGAATGACATTAAACTAATTCTTTATTATATCCTATTATTTATTTATTTATTTTAACAACAGATCAGGAAACATATTTCACATCTAAAAAAAAACTTTTGAATATATATATGTA
Organism: Stegodyphus mimosarum; assembly: GCA_000611955.2. Classification (NCBI taxonomy): domain Eukaryota; kingdom Metazoa; phylum Arthropoda; class Arachnida; order Araneae; family Eresidae; genus Stegodyphus; species Stegodyphus mimosarum. The sequence goes on along the minus strand of KK115380.1, from coordinate 72,478 downwards.
AAATTCTGTAGATGGAATATTTTTATAAGTACTAGGTTTGTCCTTTTGCAGCTTCTCTCATTTTTTAAAATTTTGGAAATAACAGTACTTCTTGAAATCTCTTCCTCTCGCTTTCTTACTTTTATATAAACAGTGAGTATAAAAGTAAGCTAAAACTCGGTGGCAATCAGCCGAATGCCAGCTGAAGTATCTTCCAGGCTCAAATAATTTCGAATTTATAATTTTTAACGTCTAGCATGAACTTAAAAAAGGCATGATGGAAAAGTGATTCCGTATTAAAATATTTTCGACGGCAAATAAAAAATAAGAAAATAGAAATTTTTGAAATTGGATTGAATTGGTTGAAAGATTCTCAGATGTAACGCCTACAGCACCTTCAGTAATTGTCGCCATAAGGTGGTTAAAACTTACAAATCTTTTCACTGTAAATCTCATTTTTGACAAAGCCTCAAAAAAACGTATAGTGGGGTAAGATCAATGCAATCTGTAGGCCATAGAATATGTCCATTTTTGCTTCTTCATCATCCTAAAATTTGATTACCCGACTCGTCTCGCTCATGATTGCTAAAGTGGGACGGTGTTGCATCTTACTCTAATAAGATTTACTGTATTTGCTCTATTTGAGGAAACAATATGATCTGTAATATATTCAAGCACATTTTGAAATTGATAACAGTTTTGATAAATAAAAAAGGGCAAAAAAAGTCAGTGTTATTCTCTAGCCTGTATAAGACGTACCAGTAAAGAGTGTAGACTGATCATAAAAATGCTTTATTTCTTTAATATTTTATTCAGGTTTAAATTTATTTAATCTTTTCAGTAACAACTCCTGGAAGGAAAATTGCGTGTACTTTTCAGAGGCAATAAAACCTGACTGCCTTAAAACGGCTTCGCTGGACTAAGCCAAATATTTGTTAAGAATATATATATATACAAATATAAGTAAAAAAGCCATTAATGTTATTTTTCAGTTTCAATAAATGACATATATTCAATGATATATGTTTCAAGACATATATTCAAATATTAAATTTTGCCTCACAATCTATATTTTAAGACTAAACAGTGAGTACCTTGGTTTTGATAGAAATTTGATAGATAGTTGTTAAGAGCTTAAAATGAAACCGAAGATGTATCTTTATTCAAAGCAATATACACATCTGTATTTAAAAATGCTGATAATAAACATATTCAAGCTGATTCAAACACCAGCTTAAAGATTGAAAATTTAAAATACAAACAGAATGTTAATAAATTTGAGAAAACAAACATGAGTAATGTTAAGCAAGGCGCAATGTTAAAACATCATTTCTATATCTTCTTATGCAATAATTTTAGTACCAAAATAGCTTACAGAAGCCCACTAATGGACTCCAGGAGCTCGCCACCGATGCTGAAAGGTTGTCTCATCTGGCATTTTCGGACTGCTCATTAGAAACAAGGGCAATATTGTCCCTGCAGTATTTCACTGATGGCATCCGGGCTTCTGAGGTAGAAAAAAACCTTGCGCACAGCGGATGTTGGTGATCTAAATAGTGCTTTACGCCATCGAGGCAGCTCAACAAGCAATCCATACAGACTGCTACCCAGTGAGAACTGCTCATGCCCAGGAGCTAGTGGATCAAGTGGCCACGCAATTCAATGAATAGAGGCGGAACACAAGTAGCAACAAAGTGCTGGAACTGAGATGGGGAAGGCTACTTACGATGGAATTGCAGAACATCTCAAGACGCGGCAGCTAAACCTACTTCCAGACAGAATGAGGGGGAATTAATTAGTGGCCGTCTCACGGGGTCGAAGTTAAGATATTGAGAAGACCCAATTTAAAGTGCTTCAGAGTTCTTCAGTGAGGGGCGGCAGTAGTGGATTCTTCCTCATGGGACATAGAAACGGAGTTCCTTGCAGTATGACCCCAGATACAGGAGCTAATGTTACCATCATCGGGAAAGATGTGGCTCAACAACTGGAGGATCAACTCATCTGGACGCCGCATTGCGGAATCTTCCAGGTTGTGTCCAGCGATAAAATCAGCATAGGTGGAAAGTAAAAACTTAACATCGACTTTGGAAGCGCCGCCTACGATCAAACAGCATATGTGGCAGATGTTACAGATCCTTGTATATACAGATTGGACTTTCTTAGGAAATATAATTTATCTTTAGATTTTAAAAATAATAAATTGCATTCTGCCTCTAAGGGCATACTCCTATTCAGAATCAAAGATTAAGGAGTTAAATCCGTTCACCAAATAACAGCTCAGTACGATATCACCGTATATACAAGAAGGAAATATTCATTACCTTCAGCCATAGTTGAAAATATAAATTTATCGCACGGCATAGTGGAATGTCATAAGAATTGTAACAGCCCGAGAGAAGACCTAGTAACCTCAGCAATCGCCAACATATCGGCTACTGTCATCCTGATCAGAGTTGCCAACGTAACTGATAAGGCGAAAGTGATTAGGAATAGGGAATGGCTGTAGCAAGCACTATAGTGATCAGTGTTAATAGAACCAGTAGCTGCGTCCTCCAGTCCTGTGTTCTTAGAGCCTAACATTGAAGTTACTGCAGAATAGACAACTAAGCAATGCAGAGAGGAGTGCTGCAAAATGTGCCCTTCAAGAATTTCAAGACGTTTTCCGCACAACTTCTACCTAAGTCGAACCAGTGTGGCGCAGCACAATATTGAATAGGACCATATATCGTTCAAGTAATATCCAAGATGCCTACCCATTGCTAAGCGAGAACGGGTTGGAAAACGTACAAAGGGCATGGAAGAAAGTGATGTTATCGAGGCTTCAACAATTGGCTTCTCCCATCATTGTGGTAAGAAAGAAATATGGTTCAACTACATTTTGCGTTGAATATAATCGGTTAGAAGACGTCGTGAAGAAAGCCAGCTATCCTTTGAGTCCCACTAAATGTAAATTATTCAGATAGGAAGTGACTTATCTCGAACATGTCATCTCTGCCTAATGAGTGTGTGCAAACTCAGTACAAACAATAAACTGTGAGCAGCTAAAGATTGGAAACGCCCTGAAAATGTCCATCAGCTTAGAAGTTTCCTGGGGCTTTGTACCTACTATAGGAAATTCGCGAAGGAATTTTCTTCCATCGCAAGACCTCATCACAAACTGACAGAAAGCAAACAAACGTTTCTGTAGGAAAACGAAATTGAGGATACATTGTACAAACTGAAAATAGCTTTAAGAACTGCGAAAATCCTGGTATATCCACATCTCGACAATCCCTTGATGCGGATGCGAACAATGAAAGTGTCGGTACTGTTTTATCCCAAGAAATAAATTGTCAAGAACGTGTCCTGGAGTAAGTGTCTATCTAAACTAGAAAAAATTATTGTGTCACCAGGAAAGAATTGCTCGCAATATTTAAAGCCGCAGAACTCTTCCATTAATTCTTCGGCAGAAACATTGCTGCTTCACGTAGGTCATGCATCTTTGGCGTGGCTCTAAGACGTCAGGAATCCCGAAGACCAAATATCCAGATGGGTAACAGCGACTCCGAGAATATGATATCACTATCATCATAAAAAATCGTCACATGGAAACGCCGACGTTCTGTCTAGAAGACCCTGCGCAAAACACTTTCGACTTCATTCCATGTTCGAAGGAAATACGAGCTGGTTTATCCAGTAGCACGTTAAGTTATAGCTTCAACATCATCTGACCGAGATATATGGAGAAATGAAGAAGTTAAGAATGACTAGCAGGATAACGGCGAAAATAAACCCACAGTGATTATGGTTTGGTTAATTTGATTTTTGATTATAGCAAAGCCCTTCAAGGCTATCTGCCTAACGGATGTCTTCGTGGAGGATTTTCTATGGGACAGAGGCTCGTATAAACTTTACAAATGGGGGAAAACCACGAAAATGCTCCAAACTAAAAACATACATGGCAGAATATTTGAATCTATATTACTTCGACAACGCAATATTGGGCATTATGTGCCTCACTCCATATTCGAAACGGCGCCTTGTACCGGAAGCTCGAAATGAACGATAGAAAGCCATCCCGATGGCAGCTGATACATTTACAGCTTACATTTTTCACTAGCTGATACTTCTAAGATCTCGGATCCTGGATCCTTAAAGAACTGAACTTTAGTAATCCGGATCCGTAAGTCTTCAAATTCTAAGCCTAAGTCGTTCATTATGACAAGCTAGAACCTTACTACATCTAATATGTAGCCCCCATACTGCATGTAATGTAAATTATATACTGAGATATTGCTCTCTGTGTTTCTAAGTTTAAAAATTCATGCATTTATTATTAATTTATGTCGTATTTTCCTTAGTTGTAAGTATGAATTCCTGCTCAGGAATTGCATTGTCCGAGATTCAAATTTTGATGGCTTTAGGTACCGTTATTATTCACAGTGCGAGAAACACGCATACATTCATACAGATTCTTCATTAGTGAATTTCTTTAAACAAACTACAGGGCGATAACAATTGGTGGCAAAAATTTGAAAAGTGATTCAACGCTTTTAGTGATTCGACGCAAAATGCCGTTTCGTGCCCATCTGGGCTAATAAAAAAAGGACTCCCTTCGACCGAAGAGCACCACCGAAGTGCTTATGGAGCTGCATTCTGTATCACAGCCTGGTGTTATGGAGATTTCGTCAGGAAAGAAGGAAATAACAGTCTTAGCGAAGCAAAAGCCTTTCAACGAAATAAAAGAAATGCTGAGAGATTAGAAAACTATTGCATCGTACGCTGAGAAGTATGGCGTAATAACGCACTAGCTACACACACTATAATTCACGTAACGATAATGCTACATTTCATTTTTACCAACTAAAGTTAGCACTGTCGAAACCAATGCTTTAAACCTTCTAACATGCATACATTTATATATCAACCATCTTTAGATTATTTTATTGTAAATACTTCCTTTATTTTTTACAAGAAAGTAAAAAGAATGCATTATAAGTAATAAATTAGGTTATTATTAATTTGATTGAACATTTTTTTTAGAATGAGGGCATTATTCTATTTTACATTGGTTCCCATAGAAAACACATTTTCTCTTAAAAACTGTTTTGCATTACAAGTAAGATTCAGGAACAAATTACACATTCTATTTCTAGATTATTATATTTTTTTTTGGTTAAGATAAAGTAGTTTTATATTAGAAACTTTATTTTAATTTGAACATCGTTCATAGAATAGCAAACGAGCGATACGCAGAAAACAAATTTTCGCATTTGCCGCAGTAATAAGCAGAATACTCATAAACATGTAAAAAAAACTGCACATTGCATAAAAAATTATGAATTTAAAAATTTAAATTCTTTCGAATAGTTTGCATTTACTTAGTTTTCATACAAGCAGAGTTTGAGGAAATGTTCAAAAACCTATTATAAAAACTTTCTGTTCTAAATTGCAAAATAAAAATGGCTTTTATGATATCTACTGAATTATGTGCTGTGGAATCGAAAACGTTTTACGGAACTAGATTTAGAAAAGAATGTTCGAATTCTTCTCTCGAATAAAGCTTCCAAGTTGAATTTTTTATGACAAAGGGGCATACTACAGAATTAATTTTTCAGTAGCTTTTCTTCGTGATATCCAGCTAGGTGTTTGAGTCTGAAAAAACATTGTCGTTGTTATGATTGTATCAAATTCTAAGACTCGTCTGCATGTTTTTCAGAAAATATCTCATTCTGATCTAGTGTAATAACAACAGTTAAAAATAAAGGTTAAGTAAATAGGAGAATTGGAAGTAAAGCAGAAAAAAATTTTTTGAATTTAGACATAAAAAATATTGCAATTCTCTAAAGAGGAAAGTATAAAAGCATTTAAATTTATTTCAGGCATGTAAACATGTGATTTCATTTCCGATCTGGTTCTGATCAATTTATATTTCAGTTCTGTTCAATAGAATCAGTCACTTTAATGTGGAAACCTCTTTCAAAGTGGCTGACATTATTTCATAGTAGTGATGTTTTAATATTTACATTAGTTTTTTTTAAATACACTGCAGTGTTTTAAATTTGCTCATTGAGTACATTTACTATTTTTAGCATTGTAAAGGTCATACAAATTCAATAATTTTCTTTTATAATGAAAAGTAACTTGTTTCATTTGCACGCGTATATTACAAAACACATTTTGTTTCGCTTCTAGAAGACATAAACATAGTATTACCGTAACCTTTCAGTTTTTATTCAGAAAAGAATCAGTTTTTAGGGATAAAGAGTAATGATGGAGTAAGCAGAAAATAGTAAACACATAACAATATATAATTACATTTTTTAATATTTATAAGCTATACATTGGCTATATAATACATAATGTATTATTCAAAATGCAAATAATTTCTACACAATATATGGTGCCATGTTATGTTATCACATGTTATTTAGTTAATTAGATAAATGTACATGATCTTTTCATTGGCTTAGAGTAAATTTAGTAAATGAATTTATAGTATTTACAGCTATGACGACAAATTTAAATATTCGAGGTAAATCTCTGATTTCAACTAATTCTCAATACCTTCCATCATTTAATTTTTATTTACATTTTAATTTTGCGTTTCCTCCCATGTCGCTCCGTCACATGCCTCACTCATACCTATATGGCTTTGATAAATTTTGAAACATATCTGACGCTTTCACTTAAACTGGTTAAAAAGCACCTTAAAATTATAAACCTGTAATAATTACTTTTCTGTTTTATTTTAATCAACGAAAACACTAAAAAACTATATAAATTAACAATAAATTTAATTCTGTACGGTCTCCAAAATAACATGTGATCTAGGGAACTGTAAAATTGGAAATCTTCTGTACAAAAAACTCAAATAAACAGTTCTTATTATTCAAGAGATTTTTTTTAACTCATTAGGTTTATTTCAGAGCTGAAAACACGAAAAAAGCCTCACTCGGAATCGAACACCGTATCTTCCAATTGCTAGATTCTCCCAAATACGATCCGAAGGTACTCGGAAGGGAAGGAGAAACTTCTTTATGAAATTAGTTTCAGGTGTTTGGTCTCCCCTACCATATGTTTTAAAATAATACCTTTTCTTAAACTCTGCCTATTCTAAGTTTACTAAAACGAAATCGGCTTAACCCTCTGATGGTCATGAACGAGCTCACTCGCATTCCAGTTGAGCACAGCAGAGGGCATAAACGAACACGCTCGGATTAACAGATTCATGACTGACAGATATCCAGCGTATGTGGATTAATCTCTACACCGGCAAAGGATTAACTGAAATCAATGAAAAAGAAAACTATTGCATTAATATGTTTCAAAACTGTTCATTCCTTCCTGAAAATCAATAAACCACCGAAAACAAAAAAGATTGCACAACGGGTTTCTTTTCCGAAAACCTCTTTTAAACGGTGGCTGTAGGCGCGAAGGTCATGCCATGCCTGGTGTAAGAAAGTGAACTGCAGTTTATTGTACCGCATAATTGCCGCTAGTCATGTTCGAGATCTCATGATTAATGTAATCGATAGGTCATGAATCGACTCAGCCACTAATACTGCAGAAGACAGACATGTTATACCTTCGACCTTTGGGGACCATACAGCCACGACACGTATTGTTCTCTACACGAGTCAAGAACTTGGCTCGTGTAAAGAATGATAAGTGTCTGCACAGACAGTGTGATGACGTCTGCAGCATCGTGGATTGCCAGCATGGCGGCCCTTCTTGCAGGTTTTCTTCGTGCTTCAGCACAGACCTGCAGTGATGCGACGAACAATGACAGTGGACACAGGAGTGGCACCACGTCTTCTTTTCAGACAAATGTTGATTCTGTATAGAGCATCATTAGTATCCATGTATGAAGACACTGAAACCAGCTTATTTTCGAGAGTTCCCAGCTTGCATTCGGCTTACGGTCCCAGAATCTGAGGTGCTGTTGAGTTGCGATTGATTCCATATTCCAGTCACCTCTGGTTCGCATATCTGGTAATCTGGATAGCCGCCATTACATTTCTGGCGTCTTAAGGCCCGTAGTTTGGACCTGTCTCCGAGGCCTGCATAACGCTATTTTTCAACAAGATCATGCACGGCCGCATAATGTTCATGCTTTCTTAACCTTCCTTCGATACAGAGGATGTTCGACTTTTGGCCCGTCAGCGCGTTCTCTATATCTCTCAATTGTTGATAACATTTTCTCATGCTTTACCTAAAGATTTAATCGCAACCACCCACCAACCGCGACGAATGATGAATTCTGGCATAGAGTTGAAGCCCCAGGGAATGAAGTACGTGTATAAAAGCTCAGTTCGACTTGATGTTCTGCACCATTGGAGCTTTTGTTGCTGCCGTAAGTGGCAGCTCTGTATACTGAATTCTGAATGCTGTACACCCCAAACCATCTGTAAATTTAATCAAATCTTCCTTTCATTATACTGTATATGTACAGTAAAAAAGATTCTACTGTCTGCTTTTTTTTTACTGCACCGCACTTTCACTGGCCAAAAGTCTATTCTGTTGTCGTGACTAATCTCACTTTTCTGACCTAATCAAAATAAGCCCACGAATTTTATCGTGGCAAGGGATGCGAGATTGCGTCTGTCGATGGCAAGAGCCTTGGGCACCATATAGTGACAATAAGAATTTGACATTCCTTTATAAAAAGAGCCCTTTAAATACATAGCTCTCCTGCACGTTCTCATAATTAATTAATCAATCAATCAACTAAACGTCATATAAGCTTAAACATCTTTATTCTACTATATTATTTCTTTGTATGATTAAATACAAGATTACCGTAAATGTAAAACAGTCAATTACAAATGCAACAAATTGAAAATTGAAACAAATCGTAATAAAATTATCAAAAACAAATTAATTTTTAATTAAATTGTGGCATATCAGTTATGATAAAAGGTACGCAGGAAAGGTTTTAATCCTTTCTAGAATGGAACTGAATTATTTTCTAATACAATTAATAGTTCAGTTTAACCGGTGTAAGTAATAACAACCTGTGTAATAATTAATTATTCTTCTGGCAGCAAATACTTTCTAGGAAAATGTATCCTTCATAGCACATAAATACAAATTAAAATTTACTACTATTTGCCGTATTTATTGTAATAAAGAAATAATTCATACAGATATAATAACGATAATTAAACACTTATTATTTTCAAAACTGTTAAAATTCAAAAACTGCCATACTGTGCCGTTATAAAAAATTAAAAAATTTTAACTCCCGAGATATTTTGACCGAGATATTTGATATTAAATTTCAGGATTATATTTAGGTGCCGTGCCCAAATTAAAGAGCAAAATAATTTGCATTTGTAAGTAGCTTAAAATAAAATATCTGTTTAGGAAAACATTTCTCATGTTTTTAAGAGATTAAGTGATGAGCATTTCTGTGCAGATTAGTGTAAAAAATGCTGATCAATATAATTTGTTTCAAAATAGACATCTTATTCACTGAATCTCATAAAATTCGTGTTTTGTAGAAGATTGTCAGGCAGCCAACTCGTAATATTTGCAATAATTAAAAATAAAACCTATTTGTAGCTTATCTAATTTTTTGTACGATTACCAGCTTATGATTATAATGTAATAAAATGTCATGGGAATATTAATAACGTCTTTTTAGACTTTGAAAATTTATAAATTACTGAACTTATAAACTGTGTGAAAATTCTTTCGCTGCACTAAATGTAACAAAACCATAAATTAATGACATTAGTAATCCCAAAAGAATATTATTGAATGATATTTAAGTAAAAACCTTAACCTCGAATTTTTCTAATTTTTTATTAACTGACTGCTCATAGAAAATTGAATATGGTACCTAAAATAGAAATTTTTAATTAAATAGCTTGTGAGTTCTGCCTTATGAGAATCAAACGTTTAGTTCCATATTTTTGATAAGAAGTACAAAATTTTCTTAAAGTACAGTGGCTGGAGACACGCATAAAAAGTTAGACTAAGTAATTTTTACCTAACTGATTTCATTTAATTTAAAAATGCCAAAACATAAATCCTGTTTGCGTCAATTAAAATATTTTTGTAATTCTAAGTGCATGGCTACGTCGAATGGTTGTGAAAACAACAGTAAGGACTTTTATGGGCTTATAATGTATAGTAATAACAGAAATGATATTCTGCAATTTTCTTGCGAATATAATATTATTGGAATTAATTCTTGCAGTTTTTCCTGGCGTTTTACGTAACTGATACGATAACTGTAACGAAGAAAAATGTCCATACTTCATAGATTTAATTTTTTTTAAATTTAATTCAGTGTTTATGTTATCCTCCGTTTTCCTTCAACGTGAATTTCATTCTATTACAAATCTAATTTTATTTTCTTTCTCCTTTGTTTTTTATACAGTGTTGTAATTTAATGGAATTATTTTTTTGCATTAAAACATTTTTTTAATTTGTCTTTCATACTTTGTTGCTCTTATAGTGTTAAAATGTTGGGAATTAGTATTCAGTTATTTCTTATAGCATTATAAACTTTTGTAAATTTATTTTATACTTTGAGTTAGCGTAAATTCTAGCTTATTTCGTTGGGAAGTTGTTAAATTTGTGTATAATTACTGAGTATTTTTGTATGAAAACATTTTATTTATGTTTCAGTTTGAAATTTAGGATAGCAGCAACTATTAATTGCAAATACCTGTAAACCGAAGCAAAATGCTGTAATATAGCTAAATATAGCCAAATCATGTTCCAAAATTTGTCACCATTAAAATAAATCTTTACATGTTGAGTCTATTTGGCAAAACATACGTAAGTTTCGCAACATTTGTGAGCTTCGTTTGGGAAAATATAGGATCAGTGAAATCACAAAGATTAAGAGATACTGAAAATACCCTTAGACTTTTCTCATACGAACACTATACATTGAAACCTAATGTGAGTTATCAGTGAGAACAGTTTCTTTAAAAAATCGATGAACTAATTCAAAGATAAATAGTAAACTCAGTGACAGACGTCTTAGTTTTAGTGCGACTTCAAATAATTGACCAAGAAGATTTCAGAATGAATTTTTGAATGCTCTTATCCTCAGCGCCTTGCGTTTTGAAACCGAAATTTTGGAATTTGTGTTATTTCTCGTAGTGAATTAGATTAGAAGTAAGCATACTAAACCTACCTGGAAAAAGTGAAGTAGCCTCCGTGGTAAACTTTCTGAAATAAAGTGGCCTTTATTCATATTACACATGAGGATGAAAACCAGGAAAATCCCTATTTAAACAGCTTGGTCTTTGGGATTAGAAATCAGGTCGAACTACCAGTATTCAGCTATGTT
>KK115380.1:0-61158 GCA_000611955.2 Stegodyphus mimosarum | reverse complement strand
CCTGCAATTCTGTTTTGTCTACTCCAGGGGAAAATGAAAATTAAACAATTTCAAATAAAGATCGATGCTTTAATTTCGGGAAAGGGAGTTTTGTCAACTCTACACCGAAGTGTTGTGATTGTGAGTCTTTCTTTTATAGTGCTATGTTGATCGTTGGTGAGCTAGCTTTTCACTGGTAGTTAAGTGAGAAGATGCGTTAGTTCGATTTGCAAATTATTGAGCTGCTATTGTATTCGCAAGATGCAAGCAGCGGAAGCTCGGTTTTTATTAATCTCTTTACTTCTAACTCCAAGCTTAAGTAATCAGTTAGTACTAATAAATATTTTTAGATTTCGTTAAAAGTTTGTATTATTATCAGTTTGTATTGCTGTTTTGATATGCTTGTTTTTGTTATCAATTTGTGCTGTGGTTTTTGTATATTTTGTTTGTTATTAATTTTTTTTGTTACGTTTACGTATTTGTCATTCCTATACGTTTGCGTGATTAGTTTACTTTTTTAATAAAGCACGATAGGACGAAAACCCATTTCGTCGTGCAATACGTTTACTCAGTGTCTAGATTAAGCCTAATTAAAGCGTAACCTTTTGCAGTCATTATTTTGGCGAGACAAGAAAGGTGTAAGATGCGCAGTGCCCTTGCCGGGATTCGAACTTTGTGTCTCCCGACCGCAAATCCGATGCGCTTTCAGGTTGCACCACGAAGACAAGTGTTAAGGAAGGAAAAAAGATCATTTACATTCTTTTCCACCTAGAAGGCATTTGGGAAGGGCCTGTTTGCCAAATTCTGCTGGTAAAGAATTATCATCCACTACGTTTTACTTTGGATGCCGCTGTATAGGCATTGAGTTTTCCGAAGCAGCAGATATGAAAACCAGGTTTTCAAATTACTGATAGGGCGTGCTTCCAGTTACACTACCAAGGCACGCAAAACGGAAATTGAGAATATCTTATAACCTTATAAACCCTTTTTATTCCTTTAGAATATTTATTTCATGGTCTGTATTTTTTATTATTTTTATTTTATTGATTGATTTGTTCATTTTTGTTTGTTGAAAGAGAAGAAAAATCGAAACTCAAAGGAAATTTAAAACTGCTAAATATCTGAATGTTTACTTCCGTTACATGTCATAATTGTCTCACCAGGTTACTTCACATTATTTTGTTTTAACCAGCTGCTGCAGCTACAGTAACGTTATCAAATTAAGGGGTGTTAGGAGCCAAAAACTTTCAAAAAACGGTGATTTTTTTATTTTTGCATTTTCAAATTTTCTGCACGTTTAACTTTCTAAAGATACCATACTTTTAATCTCTATGAAAATTAGAACTGCAAAAAATGTAGTTTGAATTTATCATCTAATGCTTTGATAAATGAGAATTTTTACATATAAACGCGTTTTTTTTTCCAAACGCGACTTTTTATACTCGATGTACCTTTCCTCAGGAACTATTGCTCACAGATGTCTAAACTTTTTATGGCTTATTTATTATGACTTCTAATGTTTACTGAAATGAACTTTTGTGATAAACTAAGAAAGACAAATGTCACTTTTTTTTGTGTGTTTGTGTGTGTATGTGTGAGAGAGAGAAAGTGCTAAATTTTACTATACGTAATAAAATATTCTATAAATTACTCTAAAATTCAAAATGTCTCAAATGCTAATTTCCGTGTAATCACGGAGGTGTACTTTAATTACACAAAAAATTTCAAGAGTGTATCTGCAACAGATTTTGAGAAACGGTACATCAAAATGATCAATTTAACATTATCGATGTAGGGGGTTCCAATTTCCCGTCATTTTAAAAGTTAGTTTTGAAGCCTAAATCTTTGATATCGCTTAAAGTAATATGTAAAATCAAAATCATAAATAATTATCTTGTTGATACCGAATCCCATAAAAAGGGATAAATCGCTAAGAAAGCACTAGTTACTATCAACCAGACGACAGAGTTTTGATAATTGTGGCAGAACTGGAGACTATGAACAGACTAGTTAGAATTCAGAAACTAAGTAATCTGATTTCCATCGACAGCTCAAACAAAGCCGCAGCTTCGGGATGAATCAAATTATTCATATTTGGACTTCACATTATTAAAATAAACATCATTATGTGAACCTTATCGATGTTCAATTGGTACAAAGGCAATATTCCTTTGAATGTAGAAATGTACTTTAATCAACTTATTGCTACCGTATTTGGAAGTTAATATTTTATTAGTAACATATGCATTTTAATCGCAATCAGACGTAACAATGATTACGGGCGGAGATGCAGACCCTCCTTATCAATTAATGATGCAATGGATTAGATCTCTTCATCAAGCTGAATTACAGAAAATTATTTATCTTTACATCAAGAAATATACCAATACTCGTTAAATAAAGAATTTTATCATTAAAATTACGAAGAGGTAGATTTGATGCAGAATAGTTCACATCAGGCGTAATACAATTCATTTTAGTTAACCATGGCTATTGAAAGTTAGCTTCGATTTTTATCACCGATTAGTTTACAGGTTATGTGAGAAACGTTTACGGCAAAAAAAGGGTTCAAGAAGTTGGGGAGCCTTTTACGCATATTATTTCTCTGAGTAAATGAACAGTATCCAAACTTCTTCGACCGCGTATCCCTAACGCGAAAATACTTATTAATTGTACCCCGCGTAATATGATAATACTTATAAAGCCCATGCATTTATGATATCGAGCTTCTCAGATGCTAGTGAAACTATACACAGCGACCAATGACGCAATCTCTCACTCCCATGATTAGACGATCCTATATTCACAAGTGATCGCGAACCTACTTCTTTGGCCTTCGCTTACCCTCTGGTTACGCTTACTCCAATTTAGTTGCATATTCCCAGTTTGAGGTCTCCAAAGTGCTAAAGTATTTTTTTAAAGAAAAAAAAATTAAAAAGCCTTTCATTAAAATAAAAGAACTCTTCGTTTACAGTTCATCACTACTGCGATCTGGTAGACGGGCTGTCTTTTCATTCCCTAGTCTTATGTGGAGATATAGCTCACATACAGTTTTTTAACATAATGCTTACCACATTCAGGTAATAGTTGAGAGGTCTCGAGATCGATTCCAGCTAGAAGACAGCTGATTCTTTTTATGATTCCTGCTCATATAAAAAAATCTATGACTTTACTTATATACGTACAATACATATAAATATGGACTAACAGGTACATGATTTTTCTCTTCATTTTTAGCCCATTCCTTACCCACAGTTTCCCATACAAAAAAAAACATTTATATCGGTATATTTTGGTACACAACCGTTTTTGTTAGTTTGTATATAATGCGGGTATTTGTGTAATAGCCTACAATGAGCAGCATTTCAAGTTTATTCACATTACAATCACCAACAAATTAACTAAACAACAATCAAATTAACATGGATCAGAGTTTGATTTGCATATACTTGAAGCAATCTGTTTTATGTAAATTTAAGTTTCTTATGTGCCTAATTAATGTAATAATGTAAATAATTGTATTTTAACTAACCCTTTTAAACATTGTTCTATTTTATTCTACGAAATATCTGTATCCAAGCATTTAATCTAGCTCATAAGAGCAAAACAGCAAAAGACAGAAAAGCGGTAATGTCGTAAACAAACTCTTCATTCTTTATCATTGATTTAAAGCAAGTGAAGCTGAATATATTTAAGTGCAACGACTTCTCTTAAAACCTTATTTAAATTCTAATATAATCGATACTTTAACTCAGATTTTGTTTTTAAAAACTTTCGACATCTGCTAAGCATATTCTGCAGTGGAATTTTCAACACTGATATAACTTCAACGAAAGAAATATGTTTCTTTATTGGAGTCCTTTGATAAAGGATTGATAAATGTTTGCAAAGTACCAAACGTAAATGATATGCGCTATTTGGCAGCTATGGCTGAATTTCATTTTGTTATTCAACTATGATTTTAGCATGCTGGGTCTATTCGTATGCGTGTACAGGAAATGCAACAAAATACAACCTACAACAAATACAAACTATTTTATGCAATGTGAAAGCAATACCGATTCATATAGCTGAAGACTATGATAAAATGAGAGATCGCGACCATTTCTGATAAAAAAAATAAGTAACAGATGCAGTAGTTTTGTTAATGTTTCCTAAAACTTTTAGCGTTGCAACCCCCCCCACAGAAATATACAGTTTCGATTTATCGCGATTACCTACATATACCGCATTAACGCATACATAAACCGCATTTTTACACTAAATTTTTGACAAAAACAGCTCATACTTGAGAACGAAAATTCAATACCTTTAAGTAATTTATAATCTTGATTGTTATTACATACTGTGAGGTTTATTTTATTTTTAACTAATAGTTCACTTCAAATTCAAAAGCGTTTCATATTTATACTCTTTTGCCCATATTTTTCATGCTAGAATGTAAATTAGATAGCGAGAGTTTATTCAGATTAAGTTAGAATGAAGTGCTATTTAAGTAAGAGTTTCGGAACTCAGTTTTCAAAGCGTGGCTGCCTAGTCTAGGCCACGTTGTGCTGTGACTATTCGCGGCTTGCATTAGCAGCGTCAAGCCGGTTACTTTAGACCACATCTCTTCCTGTGCATTAAAGTATTCTGTGAGCCGTTAGGCTAATCTATACACCCTGAAATTACTATTAATTGCGTATTTTTGTTAAGTCAGAAGTGTTGGCTTCGTGTAACGCAAGTTGGCTCATTTATTAGTTTTATGATTGAATAAAGGGTCTTGCACATCATTCTTCTGATCTCTGTTTAGTTTCAATAGGCTCGAAGATAATTCTTCAACAAATTTTTAAAAGTGCATGTTCCCAAAGAGGCGCAGACTTTATAATACCTTAAGGGTATGAAAACTGTAATCAATGTTTTCATTTGAAAGTGATAGCTTTTATTCTTCAATTGAAAATTAATAGGCACAAAAAGCGTTTCTTGGATCTTCGTTCTCATATGATGTGAGATGCCCTGCATCGATTCTGATCCGTCTATCAGTTTGGGAAAACAATACGACTTTGAAACCTTCGGACACCCTTCCATGAATTCTCTGTTCATTCGCACATTTGAGACAGGAAGGATTTTCTTAGTCCCCTGACTTCCGACGTCTTCATAGCACTGAACCTCTAGTTGTGATGAAAAATAAGCAGATGAGTCTTTCAAGGATTTTGGTTCCCGTGATTTTCTAACCAAAACTGATGAATGATTAAGCTATTTGACAAAGATGATAAGAGGTTCATTATCATTGCCTGTTGTCTCCAACTCACAGCCCATGTGTCTTTCTTCATTGAGGATATTGAAAGGCTAGCAGTTTCTATTAGTAGATCTCAGGGAATCCTCTGCGCCATTGAAGTTTGACGCTTCGAGCATGAAATGTTTTACTTAGCCATAATTTCCTTATGTTAACGTTTCGGAATTTTTACATATAAACCTTCGTGCTTCAAACTATACCATTTCGAAAAATACATCAATTCATTTTTCCCGAATTTCCCAGAATATCTCTGCAGATTGATTTCCAGATCGGCTTAGCTTGTTGTCCTCCTGTGAAATTAGTTTGTAATAATTTCTCAGCAATCTTTGTTTGAGTCACACATTTTGTCTATATAAAAATTCCTTCCTGTTGCTCAATGTCCTTTTCTAATGCTTAATTACACACATTAGCTAATGAATTATAAACCTTTAAGATTTTCATTTGAATGCGTGCTAGGGATGAAGTATGCAATTTTTTATGACGTGGGTAAAATGCTAGTATAAGTAAGGTGTAGGAATGTTTTTCAGGATAAATGAAGTAAAATGGGAAAAACGACAGATCTTTCACCATTTGAAAAAGGGCTTATTGTTGGTGCTCCTTAACACGGACCTCGACTTCGAACACAGCAAATCTGACTGGGTTCTCAGCAGCCATATAAAAGGTTTTCAAAAGTTGGAATTAGAACCCACAGTATTTCTCTAGTAGACTTTATCAGGACTGAGTGTTGTGTGCATACATTTGGCGAAAATATTCGTAACAGTGTCAAAGTTCTGATCTTGAACAGGGAGCTGAATTCAGCTATGTTCTATGTCAGTAGTAGAATAACTGCACGTACGAAGGGTTTAAAATTACCCTTTTATTTAAACCACTATTTACAGCCACTTCCCAACTCGGAAGGGATAACAGAAAATAATGACCTCACTTGGGTCTAAACTGAACAATCAAATAATTTAAAAATAAAGTTGAGTAGAAAATTAAGTAGTCATTGCTTTCAGAGCTTTAACGCGAGGTTGGCCTCTATTCTAAACTATCAATGGTGCGTAGCAAGATTTGGCTAATACTAACGCACTTAGATTACTTCAATAAGTATTAGAGTAACAGCGCTAAGGCTTAGAATTTAAATACTAGCTAGTCAGGTGAACGTTGAACAGAGCCGAAGCGATCTGAGACTAAAAGCTCTCTCACACTGATAAGTTCCTTGATAACCTTTAAATACAAAACTTGGCTCCACTTCAATTAGCATAAAGCAGAAACGCGCGCTCATTCTAACGGGAAGTTGAAATAAGAGTTCAGAGGAAAGAGAAATTAACATAAAACTTTGTTAGTTTAAACTAAAACCTTACATACTTCCCGCCAGAATTGGCAAAAGTTGAACTACTCTGGTCCAAACGGACCATGTTGAAACTTTGCGATTCTAGAAATACTAAAAATTTAACTTTTCCTAACTTAGGCCAACCTTTACAGAAAAAAATAGAATTTCTTAGCAGATTACAGACGAAAACTTGACTTTTACATAGATCTTCCTCTGTTTTGTATATTTACCTTTTTTTCCTCTCACTCCTTCCAGCAAAATCTGGAAGGAAAGAAATTTTAGTATAACATAATAACACTAAGTTCTAGGTAACAAACTTCTTTCCTTACACTTTTGAATTCTCACACACACATTATCATTCAAGCAAAATTAAATTCTTTCCCCAATACTCTCCACCGCTGTTGGATGAAAAGCGAACCGCCATTCCGGTTTCTCTTTTTTGTCCGGGGGTGTTCGAATGTACCACGTACGATCGACTAACATTAGTTAGAACTTAACATACCGAGACCTCAGAAGACACCCTATAAACAGCTAACCTGATGTTCTAACTAGCTTCGTGTCTATCACTTTAAGTGTATTTGGTGAAGAGCCTACTAATAACTTGCATTCTATTACTTCTATCTCGCCTTTTCATGCATACAATTCCTAGTTTACACAAAGAATGCTTCATTCAAAAATAACTTTGCACCTAACGTGCATTGATGCAATAAATCTATTTTGTTACGACATTTCATAAAACTTTTAACAGTTGCATACAAATCACAAGATACAATAAATGCGTTAAATTTCTAAGTTTACAGCAAGTGCTTCACATTATTTTCAAAGTTCTTTTCTGAAAATCGCTTTACACTGAAACCATAGTCTGTAGACTAAATCGTGTTTTCCTTCTATCGACATTTCATTCTAGAAATTTATAAGTCTTTCGACAAAGCATAATACAAAAACATTTAGTTAACATTCTCGCAGCAATTCATTGCTTTTACAAGACTAATATTTTCACAATACTTCAGAATTATACTTTAAAAACATTAAGTAATTTTAAATGTTTGCAAAATTACAGTTTTAAACAAAAACATATTTCAAGATAAGTAATCATTTATCGCACATTTGGCGTAAAAATCAACCTCGCTTGAGGTAAAAAGAGACCCTGCAACTTGCAGTAATACTCGAAAATTAACTAAACGTTGAAATAAGAAATACTACTTATCTTGCTGTAGTCAGCCATTCTTTTCTTGGCCCAATCCTTGAAACTTGGACAAACTGTAGCTTGGGCCAGTCTCCTGGATTTTGGTCGCTGGCCGTTGACCTCTTGTTGTTGTTCTGCCTTCCTCTTAGGGATCCTTCGGTCCATTCGGGGATACTTGCGTTGGGCAGGAGATTGATCTGCTTGACGTTTGCTCGGCAGAATCCTTCTATGTTCCTGGACCCTCGTTAGTCGCTGCTCCGGCCTCCTGGTGTATTTCGGACGTTGACCCTCAGGCTGCAGCCGGGGCTGCTTGCTTGTCAGGCTCCTTTCTGAGATTTCGGCTCTCCTCTTGACTGCTTTGGGCTGGCCTTGCCCATTCTTCTTTGGTCTTTTGCTGTTTGTCGAATTTCTATTTTCTGTATTCTTTCTTTTCAGTTCATTTCCCCTGGTGATTTTCCTTTTCTTATTTCCTCTACTTTGTTGAGGAGGGGTTTTCTGTTTCTGGTTTCTCGTTGCAATTGTTGCTGGTTCCTGTTGTTGCCGTTGAGGAAAATCTTCCGTGGAAGTCCGTCTCCCCGGATCCTGGAAAAAATATTTAAACTTTTCCATTTTATTACGGTCAAAGTACGGCTTAAGTTGGTCCACATTGGCAGTAATTTTCTCCCCTTTCTTGGCTCTTAATACTACCACTGTTTGGGGGATTTTCTCGATAAGGAAAGGGCCTTCAAAACGCGGGAAACATTTCCCCACCTTTTCTTCTGGGGCATTTGATAAAGTGTGTTTAATTTTTAAGACTTCATCTCCGACTTTATAATTCACCTCTTTTCTCTTTTGAACATAATAGTATTTTTGTTTCCTCTGGGCTATTTCCGAATTTCCTGTCTCTTCCCATATCAACTTCTGAATGTCATTAATTTTAAATTCGTCTGCCCTTCCCTGGACAAAGAAAAGTTTATCTAAGGGTGTCAAAATCTTTCTTCTAAGAAACAGTTCAGCTGGTGTTTTTTGTGTTGTATCGTGTTTGGCTGTTCTAAGGGCAAATGCAAATTCATTTATATGACTATCCCAGGTAGAGTGATAATTCTTAATATAACTTCGAATAATTTTAACTATGTTTTTATCAACCCGTTCCGCTTTGTTTCACTGCGGACGATACGGGACCATCTTTAGGTGACGTATGCCCAGTTTTGCACACATTTCCTCAAAAATATTACTAACAAATTGGGGACATTGTCGGAAATAACTTTTAGGGGAGCCCCGTATTTTAAAATATACTTGTTTAAAATTGAATCTACTACAATTTTATCAGACGCGCGTTTTAACGGAATCAACTCCAACCACTTACTAAAATGGTCCACAATAACTAAAAGATATCAGCTTTTGTTAACTTTACTTCTAGGATAAGTCCCAGTAAATCGATGCCTATTATTTGATTTGGGAACTCTGATTTAACACTTTTTAAGAACCTGGCCGTTCGGAAATTAATATAATTATTAAATTGGCATGTTGGGCACGACTAGACATATGACCTAGTAAATTTTAGAAGTTCGAGGAAGAAAACTGCCTCGCGAACGCTTTGGACAGTTTTTCGTATGCCCAAGCGGCCAGAAACGGGTGAATCGTACAATTCCTCTAATACATTAAATCTAATGCTAGTTGGGATAACCGGTCTAAACTCGTGGTTTTCATTAGTAGTTTTCGTATAAAACAAAAGTCCATCAATTATTTCGTAATTTGCGGCCCTATTTCTTATTGGCACAATATCTTGATGACTGAAATTCTAAGGGTCGGTTAAATAATTGTATATATTTTTGAACTCCGGATCTTTTCCGAGTTCGGCTATTACTGTTTCATGAGAATCTAATACTTTGGATGTCAGCATGGCTATTCTAACCGTATTTCCATTTTCATCCAAATTAATTCTACTTAAAGCATCTGCCACAACATTTTCCTTTCCCAGCGTATGTTTAATTACTAGATCATATTCTTGTACTTTAAGTGCCCACCTTATTAATCTGGGTGATAATTTTTTTCTAGAGTAGAGTAGAGTCTGGTGACCGCAGCGTGGTCGGTATACACAGTTACTGGAGAACTTCCAAAGTAAACACTGAATTTGTGCACTGCTGATAAAACTGCGAGATTTTCCCTTTCCGTGGCCGAATAGTTTCTCTGGGTTTCATTCATCGTTCGACTGAAAAAGGCCACGGGTTGCCCATTTTGAGAAAGAACTGCCCCAATCGCAAAATCTGAAGCGTCCGCTGAAATTTCTAGTCCTTTATCGCCCTCCGGAAATTTTAAGACGGGGGCTTGAGTCAAGGCGTCTTTCAGTTTTTGAAATGCCGAGATGGCTTCTGCTGAGCACGAAAACCTAGCTTTCTTCCACTTCAATTTCAGCAGAGGCTCAGCTATTTTGGCAAAATTTTTAATGAAGGACCGATAGTATGAACACATACCAAGAAACGATGATAACGTTTTCGTGTTTTAGGAACAAGGTAATTTTTGATAGCTATAATCTTGGACTGATCAGTTTCAATGCAATTCTGAAAAATTTTAAACCCTAAATAACGTAACTCTTTTCCGGAAAATTTAAATTTGGATGCATTTACTTTTAATTCAGCTTCGTTTAACAATAAATACACTTTTCTTAAATCATGTAGGTGTTGTTCCAAACTATTACTTGTAATTATAATATCGTCCAAATAAATGAACGTACTCTTACCAAGGATCGATCTTAAGACAATGTCCATGCATCGTTGGAAAGTTGCCGGCGCGCCGGATAAACCGAAAGGCATACTTAGAAATGCGTAGGTGCCAGACTTTGTTATGAAGGCGGTCTTAGGGACGTCTTCGGGTTTTACCCCAATCTGAAAATAGCCACTCGTAAGATCTAATGTGGACATGTACTTTGCGCAGGAAACATTTCGGATTATCTCTTCGATTATCGGCAAAGGATATACAGAATATTTTCTGACGGCATTTAGCCTCCGGTAATCTATAGCAGAACGCCACCGCTTCCGGTGCGTAATCGGATAATCATTATTTTCTTGCATAAAACTACTGGGCTAGCATAACTGCTAGAAATCGGAGTAATTATTTTATTTTTCAACATTTCCTTAATATGATATTCAATAATTTCTTCTTTCCCCTTATCGTACCGATATGGTTTTTGCCTTACTGTTTGGGCGTCCCCTGTTTGGATCTCGTGACTCGTGACCTGCGTGAAACCCGGTACATCGCTAAATAAATTTTAAAACTGACTTACCAGTGCCTGCAGCTTTTCTTTCTCTTCTGCCGGTAAGTGCTGTAGCTCCCGCTGCGGTGGCTTATCATTTCTTTTGTCCACTGGCTGCATAGATATCATAAGATTGCCTCCCTGAAAATCTATCTTCGCTTCTGCCAATCTAAAAAAATCCACATCCAGAATAATACACGTTTGCAGGTTTCGCACAATATAAAATAAAATTTTTACCTGCTCGTCGTTGATACGCGAAAAAAGTGAAACTTTTCCTAGGCATCTACACTTCCCTCCTTGGGCCGTTATAACATTTGTGTCTCTTGCGCTAAAAATTCTATAACGGCGAAAGTGTTTCTTGAAACATTTTTCAGAGATAAAGCTGCTTTACGCTCCTGTATCCAAAAGAGCCGTCGCCGGTATGTTGTTAACTAAGACTTCAATCTTCGGTAAACTTAAATTTTTAACGACCACTGTGTTTAAACTAATTGTGGAAAGATTTTGCGAGACTTCGGATTTCTTCACCTTCCTTAAAGAAATCCATCTTAGTTTAAATCCTTCTTCTTATTCTGGCCACCTTCTGCATCTTTGCCCATTTTTCATTTAAAATCTCGTCGTTTGCCAGTCGACTTGGGAGATCCAGCTTTCTTCGGCCATTGCTTCGCCTTGTTCCCGTAATTCTGTTGTTGCTGTTGCTGCGGTCTTGGCGTGTTCCATTGACTTCTTTCCTCAAATTGGCGACGTCTTTCATTGACTGCGGCTCTTCGAGTTTCAAATTGTACGACGAGCTTGAATAATTTATCCAAAGTCGTTGGGTTTCTGAGCTCGATAAAATCTTAAACTTGGGGCAGCAGCCTAGGAAGTATAATTTTAATGATTTCTGGATCCGGGCGACTTCCATACAAAAGCTTGAAAAGTTGGATTTTTATCAAGATAAAATTTGACAAATCTTCTATCCTTTCTTGGTATCTACTGAACAGTTCCGCCTCCAGTCTGGCTCGATCTACACTCACGTTTGTGAAAATTGCAACACCAAGAAGGAATCGTCATAATTGAATGCAATTTAATACACAGTTGAGTGGTAGTGGTACAAATAAATGATTAAATGTTCAAAGCAAACAAACAAGAACAAGAGATCAGAATCAGTATTTTGTGTGGTCACCACGCGCCGCAATAAGTGCTGCTACACGACGTGGCATGGAGTCAAACAAAGTTTGAATGTCTGACTGAGGAAGAGCATTCCATATCGTTTGTACGCGTACCCAAAGTTCGTCTGCAGACGCAACAGGACGAGGATCACGAGCAAGACGCCGACCAATGACATCCCACACATGTTCAATTGGCGACATATCCGGGGAACACGCAGGCCAAGGAAGAAGCTGTACCTGCTGCGCTGCAAAGAAGGATTTAACAATCCGAGCAGTATGAGGGCGGGCATTGTCCTGTTGAAATACAGCGCCTGGCAAGCTTTGAAGGAAGGGAACAGCTTCGGGCTGTAGAACTTCACGGATATACCGGTTGCTGTTCAGATTGCCCACAATTCGTAGCAATTGAGATCGTCTATGATATGCTATGGCGCCCCAGACCATAACTCCGGGTGTTCGTCCACTGTGGCGTTCGATAATGCACTCCGGAAGGTGGCGTTCACCGGCATAGCGTCTGACACGAATGCGGCCATCATGGTACCACAAATTAAAGCGGGATTCGTCAGAAAACACGACATGCTGCCAATCAGCACGCCAGTCTCTATGCTGATTGGCCCATTGTAGCCGCAGGCGGCGATGGTCGTGCGTTAGGGGGATCCTGTATAAAGGAGTCCGTGCGCGCAGTCCACACTGCAGCAGACGTCTACGAATTGATGAAGCACACAATGAAACACCTGTAGCTATTGACCACAGTGCTGCCAATTGTCTAGAGGAAGCTGTACGGTCCGTCCGCGCCATGCGGACCAGGTGTCTATCATCGCGAGCTGACGTCACATTTCGGGGTCCACTCCCGGATTTCCGAGTTGTCCGACACTCGTCCGTCCACTGCTTCCAAACGCGCATCACTGTGCTGCTGTTACGCTGCACACGAGAGGCTACTGCACGATACGACAATCCAGCTTCACGAAGGCCGATGATTCTCCCTCGTTCAAACTCTGTAAGTTGTTCAAATCTCGCTCTCTTTCGTCGACGAGGCATAAGTACAGATTGAGTTAACGTTTACCACTAGCAGATAACCACCGATAACCATACACGCCTCGCTACAGCCGTCTATTTATTCGGATCCATCAGCCGTTCAGAGGGCGCTGCTCAGCATACGCATGCGCTACGGATTTGCAATTCTAATCATTTGCATATCATGCGCTACTTTGCAATTCCTGAAAATTTCAGCTCACTCGCGTAAGTCCTTCATGGTGTTGCAATTTTCACAAACGTGAGTGTAGTACGACAGGAAATGCTTTCACCAAAGAATTTTTTAAATTTTCAGAAGTGTATGTGGGGCTTCCCGGTTCCCTCAAAAGATTATTTCCAATACACTTGAGCCAATTTAGCGCTTGGCCCTTCAAAGCGCAGGTGGCATAATTGACTTTCTGAAATTCGTGGACTGGATATAACATAAAATGTGCATCCAATTTTTCCAGGAAATTAATTACGGCTGACTTGCCGTCAAAACTTGCCGCTGGCTTCATGGCTGCCCGCATGGTTTGTACAGTGTAGCCAAATCCTTCTAGGGTAGGAGGTGAAATCTCAGGGTTCTGCACAGGTACTGCGGGTATTTCAGGTTCATCTTCTTGTCTTTCAGGCCACCCTCTCATTTTTCTTTGTCGGGCGCCAGTATCAGGACTGACTGTCCTGTCCATACTTTTGGCGAACATATTCGTAACAGTGTCAAAGTCCTGATCTTGAACAGGGAGCTGAATGCAGCTATGTTTTATGTCAGTGGTAGAATAACTGCACGTACGAAGGGTTTAAACTTACACTTTTATTTAAACCACTATTTACAGCCACTTTCCAACTCGGAAGGGATAACAGAAAATAATGACCTCACTTGGGTCTAAACTGAACAATCGAATAATTTAAAAATAAAGTTGAGTAGAAAATTAAGTAGTCGTTGCGCTCAGAGCTTTAACGCGAAGTTGGCCTCTATTCCAAACTAGCAAGTGTGCGTAGAAAGATTTGGCTAATACTAACGCACTTAGACTACTTCAATAAGTATTAGAGTAACAGCGCTAAGGCTTAAAATTTAAATATTAACTAGTCAGGCGAACGTTGAACAGAGCCGAAGCGATCTGAGACTAAAAGCTCTCTCCCACTGAGAAGTTCCTTGATAACCTTTAAATACAAAACTTGGCTCCACTTCAATTAGCATAAAGCAGAAAACGCGCGCTCATTCTAAAGGGAAGTTGAAATAAGAGTTCACAGGAAAGAGAAATTAACATAAAACTTTGTTAGTTTAAATTAAAACCTTACAACGTAACTGCGCTTCGAGCAAAATGTTCCAAGAGAGCGATCGACGTCGTCTCTGACAAATTGTGCGGCAGAACAGGGACTCTACTCTGCTTCAACTGACACAAATCGTCAATCAAGGCTCTTCTCAACAGATTTCAGCTCGAAGCATGCTCAGAGAATTGCACAGGATAAAAATGCATAGTCGGGTACCTGTGAGAAAACCGCTCATTGCTACACGACATGCAAGAATTCGTTTTCACTGGTGTCGGGAAAGAAGACATTGAGCATCTGAGGACTGAAAACGGGTAATGTGGTCGGATGAATCACGCTACACCTTATTTTGCACTGATGGAATGCGTCGAATTTGGCGAGAACCCCATGAAGCCATAAATTCACCTTACGTTACTCGCACTGTGCAAGGGTCTGGTGAGAGCATCATAACATCGAGCATTCTCCGCTGGCATAGAAGTGTTGACATTGTGTTTCTAGAGGGGAAACAAACAGCCATGAGATACTTAGGTATACTGGAAGATCAAGTGCAACCTGCAGTGTTTCATTTTTACTTTGACGGCGATGGATACTTCATGGACGATAATGCAACTATACATCGTGGTTCGCTGAATATCAATCTGACTTCCAACACCTTCCCTGGCCACCGCATAGCCCGAATCTTAACACATAGAAAATGTATGGGAAAGACGCATCCGACAGCACTTCCTCTTCTATTTATTTTACAAGATCTAAAAAGCTGCATAGCCAATGCATGGCATTTTCTAGAAGTGAATGCCCTCCAGAAGCATGTAGACTCGATGCCCAAACGAATCAGAGCAATTATCCGTGCAAAAGGTGGTCCAATAAAATATTGATTTTGGTTTCTAATTCATTGGCCAGTGTGTGTATCACTTGCATGTTAAACTTCGTTGCGTAAATCACTTCCATTCGACACTTCTTTAACACGTGCTAAGAAAGCAACAAAACAAACAAATGAACAAACAAAAAATAAATAATAAATGCATAAAAATAAAAAGTAAAAAATCAATGAGATATAAATAAAGAAAATCTGAAAGGATTTAGATTTTAAAGTCGCATCATCGGATTTGTCAAGGTTTTTTATACTGTCTCTGAGCATTGCGTATTACCGTTTGCTCTTGTTTTTATCTTTTAAATTTTATAATGAAGCATCACTTTCTTCACACTTGAGCTATATAAAAGAGCAAAATCGTAAATTATGGAAAAATAGCATATCTTTAGAGTTTCCATTAGAATTGTAGGGGTTGCCGGACACTTTGCTTTCATACTCTCTATATTGTTTCTTTGGAAATTTGGAAACTAGCAGCCTAAAGGAGTTATCACAAATCAGAAAAGTGTATGTAATGATTAATGAGTCCATTTAGTGTTATTTCATGAAAGTATTTAATATTTCTTATTAGACAATTCATGATTTAATGCCTTTTTATTTAAATCAATCAGATTAAAAAGCAAAAAAAGTATTTTTAGAACTTCATTTATTGCTTTTCAATGACTTTATTTTCTGCTCAGTAACGGAAAGATTAAATTTGAAAGCTATACCTCACTGAATGGCAACGCTGTTGAATGGAGATAATAAGTATTCGAACTGAGGCAGCGGCAACACAAGGCTTTCAAATAGTTTTCATTTTTATCATTTTTAATTAACAAATTTCGCTAATTAACTTTTTTTTTCTGAATGGCAAGATTCCGGTCTGCTCGAGATAAAAATGTTTTATTTCGAACAGTGTAAGCACTTCTTGCTTTCGATCGCTGAGTGTGTTAATGCAAAATTAATCTAATTTGTACAAATATGAAATAAATCCAAGGTAAAGAAATCAGAGTTCCGGCTTCGAGGTGGACGTATTCGAACGGAGAGCTATGTATATTTAACATTCGGTGGCTCTTAGGCGTCGTCGTTATTTCTACATTGCGAGGAATATACATACGTACATACATACATACATACAGATTATTCATTATTTAATTTTTTTAATAATACCACATGACAACCATTTCAAAAGCGATTTGGGCACAAAGTTCGTTTAGAGATTGATAGCACCTCTGGTGCTAAAAAATACTATCTAGTTACTACTTTATTACTTTCTTTGGTGACTGCGTTGAATATGTATTTCCATATAATCGCAACCCTGCTCTCGTCTATCAGCGGCATATCAAAAATTTTCATTTTTTCCCGGATACAACGTATCAAAAATAAGGTACGGCTTATAAATGCTCGTATATATTTTAGAGCAAGTAAAATGCCCTAAATCAAAGTTTAGAGGATAAATTTTGGTTATCGAAAAACGTTTCGAAGCATTTTCGTTTCATATAACTGTACATATTTTTAAAACTAAATAATTTCTCTAGAAAAGACACACATAAAAAAAGAAATTAACTAAAAATAATGTAGTTATTGACTAATAATATTTCCAACCGTATAATTATTAACCATTAAATAATGGTTTAATATGTATGCATATTTCTTTAAAAGATGTAAATAAATTTAAATAAGTATGCGTAATTATGTAACAAAAATTTTCAAATGTTTTCGTGACCCATCAAAAATTATCTTGAAACCAAATCTCCTGAAACGTAGTGTATGCTTCGCGGCTAAAATTTTATACTATATTGGTGATGATAATAAACGATGTATTTGAAATTGCTGAGGTACATTTCAGAAATAATAATAAAAGCGAGCGTAAAATGTGAAGAAGAAATGCACGTTTTAAGAGGAAAGATAATAATCATCTTTAAAAAATGGTCTCATCGCTTGTTAGGTTTTACTGAAGTATATTTTGCACAGCATCGTCGACTATTCAGATTATTTGAAATCTTACTTCTTTTGCTGCTGGAACGAAAAGTTTCCTGTAACTTGTTTTTAATTTCTAGCTGTAGTACAAAACTCGTAAACAAGCTTGCATTCGAATACTAGCGGTCTCGAGTGCAGCTAGAAACAGCCTAATCTTTCGATGTGAGTAAAGCTCTGCGAATTTTATTCGACGAATAGCAGCGGAAAACTTCAAAGATAAACCTGATTTGCAGATTTTCTCCAGGCTATCAAAAAGTTATTTTCTCTGGACGAGTAAAGTAAACAAGAAGAAATGGTAACTCCATATACTATTCTAGAAGTGAACAGTTTTATAATAATTAGATCACCCTTCAAGAAAGGATATTGTACTTTCATAATAATGAATAACTTATACACGAATACATTTTAAAGCTTTATAAGCAACTGTTTAAGCAAGTGTTTACCTAATAGGCTATTCTTTCAGGAATATTCCTGAAACCATTATTGTAGTTTAAATTATTTATTATATTTTTGTTTGTTGGAGTAATATCTTCTTTAATTCTTAGTGGAAGGAGTACCTGCTATTTGCTGATAAAAAATAATGTGGCACAGTAATTCGCATATCAATGATTTTGTAAAACTTTTAATTTACTTTTGGAATATCATGTACAAGAAATTGTTACATAATTTTTTGTATGTACTTTATTGTCACACCTGGGTAATTTGCGCTGATTAGAGACTGCGTGGGTAACGCTGCAAAGCAGAGATATGGAGTCGATCTTAGCATCAATCGCTTGGTTTCTGAATGGACTAATTACATGATTCTTGTTTTCTCCTCTATGCTTATTCTAAATACAAACATGTTTCCTTTAGAAAGAAATTTTACTAGATTTCATTTTTAGGCTGAGCACAACATTCATGCTAAAAGAGCTTTGTAATGTAAAAGGGCTGTTAAATCACTTTGAAAATTCATTCCTGGATCGCTTACCATCATCCCACTGCGTAACCTGATTACAAGCTAGTTTCAATTAGACGACTTCAAAGGCATCTATCTCTTTTAACTATGATAACTTTCCTTTGCCATAATCAGTTATCCAACGGCCTGCCAGTCAATAATTAACCATAAAAATACCCGAGTTTCAAATTATACAGAAACTTGCCCGGATTTTTCATAGATACTTAACTTAGTTATTTGATTTTGTCTGCTTCTCAACAATTCTTTCATTACCCACTCTCCACCGCCAAGCTGAAATTATGTAAAAGCCTTTAACTGCTTCTTTCTTCTATGCTAACCAAGATCGGTCAATTCTAACTAATGATTTTAATTCTAGCCCTCACTAATCGATGAATTTGTAAATTTTTGTAAGTGGCGAAATTGTACGCACTGTCATTCAATCGAAGTTTTAACTTGTTAATATGGGACTGAAAATTTAAGGCCCTTTCTCTTAAACACCAAGAGACTTCTAAAATGGAATTCCAAGTTGATTCCTACCTTCAGCTTTAGGTTATCTTTTTTTCCCATTGCATTTTTCCTTTAAGAATTTGTTCTCAGTTTGTATTTCTGTTTTATTTGCTCGATCTTTCTATTCTTTTGGGAGAATTTCTGTTTTATCTCAGTTGATCCATTGCTTTGTTGCTTAGATTTCTCTTCGGTTAACACTTTAGGTCAGTTTCGATTGCATTATAAATTTTCACCTTTTTTACATTATTTTGGCTCTTTGGGGCTTCTTCACTCTCGTGTGATTGCTAAGGTAGGTAGTCTGGGATATTTTCCACATTCATCCATATAAATAGCCATCATTTTATCATTTTTCACTTCTATCTAAAATAATATGATGTGGACACCACTTGACTTCCCGTACGCCCTATTAAATTATACACATATTTTGCTATATTTCATTTAAATTTATTTCCTCGAATTTCATTAGAGATATCATTCTCATTCAATTAATTCAGTTCTTACTTCGCGACAAGTTAAAAATATATAAAATCTCAAAACATCTTCATTAAGTTTGTAAAATACAGAAAAACATAAAACACCAAATACAGTTAAAATATTTGATTGTTTAAAATTAAACTTAGAGTTTCTTCTCAAAAACAAGCAATTCGTCCCATAAAACTGATATTTTACTTTTAGTCCCACTCGACAAAAAGACACCGAAATTGCAGAAACTGACTTCATTCACTACTCGACTAAGAGTTTCAAATGTGAACAAATGGCTGCTTCATTATGGCACTTAAACAACTTTTAAAATAAGATACAATAACACGCCGAATTAATTTAGAAGTCAAACAACAAAAATCAGTGTTATATTTTCAAATTTTCACAGGACTAGTTTCGATTGTTTTACCTCAGTTGCAAAAGCGCAAATGAACGAGATAAGATATAATGATTAGATAAGATAAGATTCGAAAGCCTGGACAGGAGTTAAGCTACTGGCGCCATCTGTTGATAAAACCAGAACTATAAAACATAATTTCTTTCAAGGCTGAAGGCAAAGATGGACTGGAATTAGGGTCGTTAACTAGAACAGAAAGTTTTTTTTGAATGTGAAATGCCTCTAGAAAATCCAGTTCACCAGTGGAAGATGTTTTTTGAATAATTTTGGCAGCAGAAAAATTGAAAGTGTGATTTTCGGACCTGCAATGTTGGGCAACAGAAGATTTCTGTTTCCTTTTTTCTAACATATGCCTCATGTTCCTTAACGCAAAATTTTAAGGCTCTCTTAGTTTGGCCAATGTAAATTAAACCACACTGGCAAGAAATCCTGTAAATACCCCAGGAATTCATATCCGGAATAGGGTCCTTGAGTATGGAACTCGGAATTTTATTGATGGGAGAATAAACTTTCTGTGCTTCCGGATCGTAACCTTCCGGTCTCTGGTGGAGCGAAAGCGACCTGAATTTTTCTCGTAAATTCCTTCAGGAAGCACTAAAAAAATACACCACTTATTTCTCTAAAATTCTCCGAAGTTTACTGAATGTGGCTATATTTACCAAGAAAACTAACATGCGCCAGATTTAATAGCTAAACCTAATAGATTAAATAGAAGGCATCTTAAATATTTATAAAATTCAATCTGCTGTTAGCTCATAATTTAATGCAGTTAACGCGTTCGCTGTAGAACGATGTTTCCAAAAACGGTTCAACCACGCCAACAAATTTTAATTAATTAATTGTAAAATTAAAATACAAAACATATATTTATGGGAAAGATATTGAATTTAGATAATTTTTAATTGCTTTACTAATTATACGAGCTATATCATAGTCGGTTTTTGCGATAAAATGCTTTATGACAGGGCCAACTACGAGTATATTCGTAGTTGGCGGTTGCTTATAGCAAAGACTGTTTAATTTATAACAATTATTATAACAAAGATTACTATAAATTGTTTGATTATTTTTACAGTTGTGTTATTTACTTTATAATTACTTATATTACACTTATATAAATTATAATAAATCTCTTGAATTGCTCAAATTGTTGTGTTTTTTCTAGCCTCCAAAGCCAGATACCTTCAAAGAACATGAAAATACCTGCGAGTCTGATCGTATGTGGCATAGGTAAAACAAAAACGTTCTGCGAATTAACTGGTAGCTGGTGCCTAAACACAGACTTCGACCTACGAAATAACTCGTGGTTAGCAACGAACTTATTAAGCAAAATTAACTGCTATTTAAGAATCTAAGTATACAACTATTGTATACAAACTAAAACGAAAGAAAAAGAAATATTCTTACCATAATACAAGACAGAAACAAATTTACAATAGTGTGAAAAGACAACATCAATACTGAATATCTCAAACTGCAATTTCAACGTTTAAAATACAAATTCGTCATTAAAATGGCTTAAATTGAAAAAAAAATAGGAATAACTGTTATATATTTGATAGTTTCGAATTACAGTGTAGTACATGAAAGTAAAGTTTACTACTGCAATTTTTTAATTGAATAATATAAAAATTAGAAGACTTGTACAATTATTTTCACATTTAAATAAAAAATGTCAATTATTATCAACCCCTGAAGCTAATCTTTTAGAATTTTAAAAGCACCAATGTGGATGTTTCATTTTTTTAATGTAAAATAGCATGAAAAGAAAAATAATTTAGAACGCATTAGATTATTGCAAAAGTATTATTACAAGTAAAATTAAAAACTTTAATTTACGTGATAATTACAGATTAGGTTACTCCAAAATTTCCTCAAATGTATTCAGATTTATTCTGTATGCAAACAATAATCAGCCCACAAAGCAACAGCTAGAAATTTTGCTATTAGCCCACTACGCGATGTTAGAAAGCTACTGTATTTATGACAGTCCTTGTGTTTATAACTCCACATAAAATGATATTTTTAATGATGTTGGACAGATGGAGGGAACTTAGGCTGTATTTAACCAATACACTTTTATAATATTAAACATGAATTATATGTCTTATGAGTCGTCGATTGTCATCAGCTTCTGGCTATGATTTTAAGCAAAATATAAACAAACACACTGCCTTTAAACATTAGTAAATAAAGAAATACACAGTACCGTTATCTGATTTTGCTTTAACTGGGCATATTTTCATCAATCTTGTTTTCCCGTAAATATAATTTCTGCAGCTAATTGTAAAAAATATTACAGTGTAAAGTTCTCAAAAATAGTGTATTTCTTCTTCCAGAATGTAAAAAAAATTAAATTAAAATACTGTCAATTATTGTTTCGAAAGCTGTAAAGCTTACGCCTAAGTTAGGGAGTAATAGCTGTACATTTGGACTAATAAATAACTAAAAATTACGCATTTTAATCAAAATAAGTAAATGTTTAAGTATTTATATATAACTTAAATGGTTCTGGTGGTGGTATCGTGTCCATGGGAATCCAAAACTTATCACAAAAGACGGTATATAGACAAAACGCAGTCACCTATATCAGAGATGTTCCTTGAATAGAGCCGCTCAGGATCAGAAGCATGTCCCGCTGCTAAACATTAAGTCAAGCTCTAAGTCCCACATGAGATCTCATTTATCAAACTAGCCATTGAAAACAACAAAAAAACCCCACTTGTTTTACAGTAGTTTTGAATATCAGTTGTTAAATTTTTTAAACGAAATCATTCATTTCTTCTTTTTTTAGACTTCATTCTAACTACTTTTAACTAGTAGCATCAGGGAAAAGTAACATGATTCAGTAATATTAATCATTGTTAATTTCATGATCGAGAAACCTAGACAAAGTAAAATAATCAGGAAATCTAGGTCGAGCACTCAACTTTTCCTGTTAAATTATTTTTTAAATTGTCACGAAGCTAAATTGAAAAGTGAAATGCAAGCAAAGAAATATCACGTATCAAGCGATTATAAGCAACAACTCGGGAATGCTAACGCTCAACAGCAAGCTGAAATCGAAACTCATGAGCAAAGTTTACTTCTGCAAGAACTTTTAATTTTAATTCAGATAGCTAGCTCTACGAGCGCTTTAGCTGAAAATAAAATACATCCCCAAGAGGAAAATATGATGTATCAAATTTTGTAAACTTGAGTGAAGAAGAAAAACTTGATTTTCTTGAATATACTTACACTTCAACAGTGATATACGCGTTTTCAAGTTCTTCGAGTGTAACTAGGAAATAAATATTGGTTATAATTTGAATATCTTTGTCTGGCTTATTCTAAAATTTAAAGATGGAGTGTGTTTTAATTATTGCATGATATTCAGCGAGGCCAAGCAAACAAGGAGGCTTAAGGACAGTTAATAAACGAGGCTTTCTGCAAGTGGAGAAAATTTAACAAAAATTCCTGTGACCACCAAGAGAAAAAATATCATACGCATTCCTTATCATTTGCTGATATATAAAAAAATACTGTTCTTGGTCACAAACTGCATAGTTGTTACAACTAGCATAGCCAACGCTCATTAAGCTAAAGACAAACAAGAAAAGCTTATTCCTAAAATAAAAAAGTGATCTCTGGAAAAACGGATTTCTATTAAGAGGTCATCGTGGTTTTGGACAAATGACTATAAATGATAATACAGATATCTCATCAGCATGAAAAATATTTTTGTCAAATCCTCAGATTCGAAATAGATGCAGGACATGACATATTAAAAATCATTTAGAATCCTGAAACAATAACGCAAGCTATATTTCAAAAATATAAAATGAAATACCAGCAATAAAATTACAGCGAAAATCGTTTAACACGAAACTGAGGGGATTGAAATATTTTTTCGTGTTAAAAGAATTCCGTGTTTAAGGATATTTCCAAAAAAAAAACATATATTCAACAAAATTAAGTTTATCGGAGTACATTTTATTTGCATAGTTATGTATATATGCATGTATTTAATAAAAAAAGCATCCACAAGAACTTTATGAAATTTAATACAAATTTTCAAGTTTTTTGAAAAACAGAACATTTATTGAGTTTTGGGAAAATAATCTGTTTTACTTTGCATTGTCTTTTTTAGAATCAAACTTTTTCAATGTTGTCCATTTTGTTATTCATTTCACCATTGGAATGTGCGTCTAAAATAACTCCGCATACTTTTCACGATGTTCCTCACTTTGTATGACGTGGAAACAGAACCTGTATTCGTTTCATTTTTGTCATCGGAAT
This sequence comes from Stegodyphus mimosarum, assembly GCA_000611955.2. NCBI lineage: Eukaryota > Metazoa > Arthropoda > Arachnida > Araneae > Eresidae > Stegodyphus > Stegodyphus mimosarum. The sequence continues at coordinate 37,326 of KK115380.1, read as the reverse complement.
CTGCATCAATGATACTTTCTGAGATTTGAACAAACTCCGAAATGTCTTTGTCTGCCATAATTGGAGCTGTACAAACATTATCGTCAACTACTGCAATGAATTCTTCCGATGATACAGTAGGAAAGTCCAATAATACAGAAACTTTCTCAAACATTTCATTAACTATCGGCTCAGTTTCAGTATCCTCCTTCTCCATTTCTTTTGGCGCCAAAGAATCTGGTACTTTTGAGAATCCTACATGACGAAAACAATTTTCAGTCGTCCTTGGGGTCACTGAAATCCATGCAGAGTGCAACATATGAAGAGCATCTAATGAATTGAGCAAAAAATCTTCATTTGCTTCAACATCTTTTTTCGAAGACATCTTTCGCTTCATATTCTTCAGGTATTGAAGGCAACGTAAACTGAAACCAATTTGCTGTCATGGTGGATAAAACTTGATTAGTTTCACCGCAACATTTTTAGTACTGTGCCATTTCTTTCCCTGAAACGTTCTAATCACACTGGATTTACAGAAAATGTAATACCCATTTACATTTGTTTAGAAAGTTCATTGCTTCTTTCTAGCGTTAAAGGTCCTGATAAGGGAGCATTCTCAGATCTCGCTTGTTTGAACCAAACAAGTAAAATCGTCTCTAAATCTTTGTGCTTGTACGCTCTCATCCATTTTGGCTCTGTCAAACTTACTCCACTCAGACATTCCCGTAATTTGCTCTCTTTTTTTAATTATTGTTGATCATGTAGAGTTAGCAATATCAAAATCTTTACAGATTTCCGTTTTCGTCTTCTGTTTTTGATCAACAGCCTTAAGAAGCTCCATCTTCATTTTAAGCGAAATAGCAGTTTGCTTTCCCCCTGAGCTCTTTGCCATTGCGCTCGTAAGAAGATTCTTCTGAAATAGAAGGAAAAAAAGGGGGGAACCAAACATGCTGATTTTTACTTACACTGTGATGACACATCATCGAATTCCAAAGCCAACTGATGAGAGATGAGATGTTTTTGTGTGGCGTTTGTAGGGTTCGAGGGTGAAAGTAGCTTAGATAAACAAAACTGGGTTTGTCACATTCTATTCCGAGGGTATTTCAAAGCCAAGTTAGCCTCCTTTCTATGAAACATGCGAAACCACCTTTCTTTCATTTCACACCTCTCTTAAATCTCTTCTAAGGGGCTAGTGTATTAATTATTTTAATCATTCCCAGAAGGTAAATCTTTTCGTGTTAAGCGATTTTCGTTTCGTGTTAAGAGAAAAAATGCATGAAAATACATAGTAATTTGTTGTGACCTTTGTATTATTTCGTGTTAACTGCTATGTCGTCTTAAGCGTTTTCGCGTTAAACGTATTTCACTGTACTTTGAAAAAGATCATCGAAAAAGTGAATGCAAGCTTTTCAATGATAACTGATGAAACTAAGACTTTTCTTCACAAGAGCAACTATCTATTTGGGTGAGATATGTAGAACTTGAAAGGAAAACTATTTTAATAGAATTTGTTTCACAATTCGTACCTGTACTCTCGGTCCGTTAATTCCATTATAGTTAATTTGACTTATATGGGTTTAGGTCTGAAAGTATGACGAGTCAAGGCTATGATGGTGCCGGAGCCATGATGGTGCCATGAAGGCTATGATGGTGCCGGAGCCAAATTTTTAATTGTTATTACTTTGGTTGAATTCGTTGATCAAGAATTCGATATATAAACAAATTTTATCTCCGTCTTCAGTGCAGTTTTTAACCTTTGATATATATCTCTCAAAAATTTTACCTTCTTTTAAAAAGGAATGTATTTCTTCTTCAGTTTTGTAGAAAATACAGTTTTGAGAAATGTGATTCATTCTAACTATTTTTTGTGTCAGAATACACTATGAATTTCTTGTAAACGTCTTCAAAAGAAGAAACCCATAACTCCGTATTTTGATGACTGCTGTTCAGAATATTAAAACTTTTATTATTTTTATTTGCCATCTAGGTTTATGAAAGTGCAGCATCAACTGGTCTAGTGCTTGTTACATTTTCGGTGGTACGTGGAAGGCTTAAAGCTTACTCAGATTTTATGCTTTAGGTAAAATTTTTAATTGGCCTAACTAAGATGGCATTTTTCCTTTTAGACTTCTTATTTGGAGTATTCTTAGGAAACTTAGGACAATCCCTGCACGAGGTGGGTTGGGAGCTATCACAATTTTGCATCTTGCTTTCTCTATTTTTCCTTGATGTCAGCAACCTATGGTTTTGTGAAAAACTGCATGTTTAACCAATGTGAATGAAAAAAGCAGTTATTGGGAAAATGATGTTATTTCTAGTAATTATGGCATTGCGGGAACATATTTTTCTACAGAAATATAAAAATACATTACATTATATAGATCATAATTTTTTGCCATTTTGACTTAGATGAATCAAAATATCCACATGGGAACTTCAATTCATGATTTTGTCAACTGTGTTATTTTCTTTATTGCGAATCAACGTTCAGGAAGCGTTTGGACGATATCGTTCATAGCATTCGAAAGTAATCGTCTATAAGCCTTACTTTGATTACGCATATGTATTTTGCATTAATTTTTAAATGCTCAATGCTGTTTTTGCGAAATAGTAAGGTTAGTTATAACTACTTGTGTCGGTTATAGCTTTCAGAATGAGAAAGCTCATAATCTATTTCCCGTTAATTTTGCCTACGACGTTATTTGTAGTAGATTTTTGATTTAATTCCTCTAAGAAATCTCCATAGATGATACTGCTGCTTGGTTTTACCATAATAAGTGGATCCTTATTATTTAAAAAGCAATGCAGAGAAAACGATAACCGTCGAGGAAAAAAAAACAACTAAAAGTTAAGGTATTAGATTTTTAAAGCGCTGGGAAGAATAGAATTGGAATTAATTTGATTAATTCAAAAAGATAAATTTTTGTAATTGTGAAACGTTTTAAGGAATCAAGTTAACCGTTTGAAGAAACTTTCTGGATAAATAAACAAATCTTTGATAACTAACAATAGCTGATCACTTAACCATAATCTGGATTTTTTTGTTGCGGGAAAATTATTCCCGAAACGTCTTCAATCGATAAACTGAATTTCCTTGAATCCATTAGCATAAAGTTAATGGCATGAATTCTAATCCAGTTCTTTCGATATCCTTCAAAATTCTAAAAGTTGAGCTTTTCGTTACTATTCTATTCGAAGGGTAACATTGCATTCGTTTTCATTTTTCTTTCTCCGATTCATTTTCCTGTAAATGTGATTGTTGCTTCGCCAACTTTTTCAAAGGATTTTTGTTCCTAAGGAAGGCTAGCTTATGTTTGACTGCCTTCGAAATTTACAGAGTTTGATTTAAAATATGTACTGTTCTAAGGCGGTATTTTGCCTAATTTCAAATTCTCTTTCGAAGAGCTTTTCTCGCACATCGATATCAATTATACAATATGAATTTTCAATTCAGTTACTTTAAATTTTCGTGATTTACATATCAAGTAATCGAACATACAATAAAATAAATAATAAAAAGTAATACTTTTTCGCTTTTTTTGTTTCATGATTGTTTTTTTATTATTATTATTATTATTAAAATTAAAAGCAAATTATTTAAAAAGTCATTCCATCTGAAATATTAATTGAAATACATGATTCATCACTTAAAATCTGAAAAAAATAGTAATATGAATAATTTTTACACACGCTGGGAATTGGAAGATTTAACTAGCAAACAGCTAAAATGATGTTACAGTGCATACTGATCATCATTAACGAAATTTATGCATAATAAAGTAATTGCATTCTTGCATCAGTAAACGCATGCATTTCATCATGCTTATTGATCATTCACTTTTATCTTCCTTCAAAGCCGGAGGTTTCTTCGAAATATTCATCGACTTCATAGGAGAGTGCTCTTGTTACAATTTTGTTTTCCCAACTAAATTAGGAAAAGTGGCTGGGGATTGTTTCATTTAGCTGCTTTCCCTCGATGCAATTAATTTCACTTAGTTTGACTATTCCCTACTGTCTCTCTTTGCAGAGTTTTTAAAATGCACCACGTAATGGAGCGTAGAGTGCTTACATTCCTCTGTTGAATTTGCCGCTTGTCTCTAGAGCCTTTGTATAAATTTCTCTAGTTTGAACACACGCCTTTTATTTTAGGAAAATTCCTTTCAAGTAGATCCACAGAGACAGAGATCACTTTGCCCGACAGCTTAATTCACTAAAGTATGTGCAAAAGCTTTATTGCATGTTTGGCTATTCTGTACATCAATTCTCACGTCTGCAGTGTTGGCATTTCCAATTGTAATTCCAGTTTAAGTCGTTTCCTGCGAAGATTCTTATTTATATATAAGTACGATTCAAGAGTTTTGGCGAATAGTAATGAAAAAGTAACGAATAAACGGAGCAAAGTTTGATTTAATTTTCATTAAGATTTTCCTAGCGGAAGAATGGCATAGAAGAAAGTGTTAACATTTAAAAAAAATCTAATTAAAAAAATATCGTAATGATAAAAAACAGAAATATAGTAAGTATTGCCTAATCTTTCCCTCAAGCGAAAATTTTAAAAGCGTTGTCCATTTCCTGCTCCTTACCAAAAACTTCAGAAAAAAATGGTTTCGTTTCAAAAATACGAAATCAATCACTGAAGGTGAAGTTCATTCAAAAGCAATAAGCTTGATTAAACTGGTACTGAATTGTATTATCACCAATAATTTTATTGCGATAATAACAAGCGTCAACAAGAAGAAGAGGAGGGTTAAATGGGGCCCTCTCTACCTTCCTGGAATCGAGTAAATTATCTGTTTTGTGGTTAGAATTATTGGCATATGGCAAAATTCCCGAGAGGAGGGGAGCCTAAGGGGAAGGAAGCTTTCGTTGAGGATTCCTAAAGGAAACTGGCTCATGTTACCCATGGGGAAACTACGAAACTCAACCATGCAGCCAGTCCAGTCACCTATATTTAGACCCAAGCCGAAGTACCAGTATTCAGCTGTCTTAACCATTCGGCCACTGGGAAGAATACTTTTTATTTTGAAGCACGCACAATTATATATATTAATGCGATGCTCTAATCGACATATTAGCTGTCTAATATTAAGTAAAAATTTATCGAAGAAGTTATTTATTTCGAATTTATTACCTAGAAAATTTTCTGGCCTGGGCCATTATATTTAGTATATACATTCAAAATAGCGGTGCATATAAAACAGATAGAGCAGGCAGATAATAATTACAATAATAATAATGAATTATTAAAATTGACATTATCACTTTAGTTTTATCTTTTTTTTTTTTTTTTTTTTTTTCTTTTTTTTTTTTTTTTTTTTTTTTTTTTAATTCGCTATGTTGTCTTGCCGTCATGGTGATTATGGAAGGTAGTTATTATGCCGATGTAACTATTTTCCTGTCCCTAATATGTACTGAATTCTTGTGATTATCATTCAAAGTTTATTAGTACAGCTGGCGGCCTGCGAAAATGGATACCAATTTCTTGATATTTATACTCTATAGGTTGTCCCTTAAAGTTGGATGGTTGATGTCTGTTAACTCTATGATTAATACTCACTTTGGTTTATTTTAAATTAAGACGTCTTTTATTTTAATAGTTAAACACGTTAAATATTACTACTGATTTATGATTTCCATGTAGTATACTTTCTATAAGAGTTAAGGAAGGAGATAGGAAAAAAAAGGAAATGTATTAATATTCTTCAAAACTTGCTACTAAATTATTATATAAACTGTAGGAAATAATTCTTTTAAGACTTTTCAAAATTTTTTTCTGCGTCTTGTATTCAATAATGTACTTTCTAAAACATTCTGCTTTACAAATGTCTTAGGCATGCATCTGATTTATTGTGCATTTTATAATCTTTTAATAGATTGTTTCCCAACATGAATAATTACCGCTTAAATAGTTAAATGATCATAAATATATCTTTCATCAGCACTTCTAATTTATGATTACAATTAAATACTAAGATCATTATATGATATATTTAATAACTAGAATTCTTGAAGTAACATTCATAGGTGTTTATGAATAAGTAAGTCGTTCATTTTCAAATACATTTATAAATAATTTAATTAATTTTATGTATTTAATTAGTAGAAAATACATGTTTCTTTAAAAAATGTATGTAAATATACTTAGAAGTTTTAATTTTCGACATGCGTAAATCTTACTTTACTCTGGAATCATTGTATTTTTCCAGTTAGGTCATTTAAAATCGGTTAGTATATATCAGAATTTCAGAATTAATGTAAGAAATATGTATAAATTAAAGGCATATGCATGCATCAGTTAACAGGTGAACATTTTATTCTCAAAATAAAAGGTTCCGTTTCTTTCGCTTCCTGCTAAAAGTGCACATTATTCTATAAGTTTGCGAAAGCAATGTTTTATGTAAAACAGTAATCATTTCTAATTAGAAATATCGTAATGTATTTCAGATATTCGAAATTATTGGTAAATATAACGGAAATTCGCGACATTAAATATGACTTTATTATCGGTATTTATCATAATGAAAATAATGTTTAGAACAAAGGCTTCATAAAATTTAATAAATTTATTCTTGAATGCGTAAAAATATTAACGTTGTGATTGTCTTGGACTGATAATCCAAGTCGCATCATAATAGCCCTTTTCATTACACGAGTGTGTTTCAAGAGCAATTATAAGGTTTCTTCAGTCACAAGAATGCATTTCGTACATTTATTTTCTATTATTTTTCACAATTACTTAAATTTGGAAAATTAGTCATATAATAAAAGTCATTTTTCATTTCTTAAATAATTTTTCATTCCATTATTTTTTATTTCTAACTTGCATTTATTTTTGATAATTTTTCTTCCAATTTGGTTCTCTTCTTTTCAGTTAAAAAGTTTATAAATACATGAATAACTATTCATTTATTTCATATATAGAGGTACAAAGGTTTTCACATCCGCTTATCGACGGATATTCAGGTTCCTAAGAAGCTGCCAAATAAACAGGTGCTGGATGCAAACAAAACAGCCACACCAGTTTCAGCTATCAAAGCTTGAAATCCTTTATTTCCATATGTTATCCATGCTGAGATTCGAATTAATTGCATGGCCGAAGAATTTGAGTTTTCACCCTTTTATTGCATTATCTCTTTTCTTTAAAGCTTTTTGTCTGCTAAAACCGCTAAATTATTTTTTGAATCTTTTATAAAGAGAAATATTTTTGAAATTCCCATAACTAAGCGGCATTGTGAATTGATTATATTAATTATTACATTACGTATACAAATAAAAATGCAGAGACTGGTTTAGTTAGTTGATCCTGCCAAAACCCGCGAGGATATTTTTAGGGGGATATCTTCATGTAGAACTTTACAAACAACACTTTTTCGTAGAGTTTATGTTGTGACCTTCTAAGGAAAGCTACTTCGTAGTCACGTATATAAGTAGTGATACTAAGAAGCCACACCATTAATCGGAAAGCTAGCCAAGGATGAACTACAAGTAATCAGCTGTCTCATGCAGTCCGTCAGGAAACTTGAAATATAAAGAAATTGCGGTGAAAGTTATAGAATAATAGCTGAAAACATTTTTGATCGAAAACGTCATCATAAGTTCCAAAATAAATTTCTTAAAAAAAGAAAAGGAAAGAAAAAGAAAGAGAAAAACGTTTCATTTATATTAAAAACAAATAGAAAAATCCTGAGCAAAAAAAAAAAGAAAGCACGTCGTATAGTAAAAAATCCCTGAATTACATGAAGAAAAAAAAAGAGAGTGAAACATTTCTTAAACACATAAGAAAATAAGAGTGAAAACTCTCTTAAATACAGGAGGAACTAAGAGTGAAAAATCTCTTAAATTCATGAAGAAATAGGAGTAAAATTCATTTAATTGTATAAGAAAATAAGAGTGAAAAATGTATTAAATATGTAAGACAATAAGTGCGAAAAAATTCGTAAGTGTCTGAGGAAATAAGAGTGAAAAATATTTTAAATACACGAGGAAATGCAGACGAAAATGGAGACACCTCCCTCAAATGCATGACTTAAAATTATGTTAAAACTTGTTAACTTTAGAAAAAATTCAATGAAACTGAATCTTTCTAAATTTCAATGGAATATTTTAAGAACATATCTGGAAAATCTCATTCATCTGCATTAATTGAAGCAGCATAAGAATGTTATCGCCTTACCCCTCAAAAAAAGAGAATATTAGAAATAAAATTCTTGAAAATTGGTTTAAATGGAGACCGAGCTTACAAGAACTCGTTTCTAGAAACTTGCAAAATTTTTCAAAATCTCAAATATCGCCAAATTAAATACAAAATTTGTGTTTCAGAATCAGGTAGATTTAAACGCACGATATATGTATTGTTTACACAATCCCACATTGCATTTGTTCATAATTGAATGTAGTGGAATATAATTGATAAATTATTATATACAAATTATAAATTAGAGAAAACAAGCAAAAAATCTGCGCAAAATTGTAATGAGATAAAAACAAAACAATCAATAAGTAATCATTATTAATTAAAAGTAAATTATAAATTAAAGATTTTTGCTCTCCCGAATGGCAGCACTCCGAGAATTAATGATTTGCAAGATCTTCTTAAAAATCTGATATTCTCCACACACTTCCCAAACTCCGCAGAAGATAAATGCATGGTAATTTAACTTCATATAGCAAATGTGATGACCCAGAATCTTTAAAAAGACTATGCTAAAGTCTTTTCGGACTTCTATAATTATATATATATATATATTGTTTGTAATTGCGATAAAGAACCTAACACATTTTTAGACTTTATTTTAAAATTTAGGGTCGAAAATACCCAACATCAATTTAATAAATTAGTTATTGAAGATAACGCAGCATTTCGTCTTCATCGGATATAATTGAACAAAATAAAACATGATTTGATTGTCATTTCAATACATGTTGATATGTTTTCATTGATTTTTTGTACGGTGTGAGTTTTTCTTCTCTCTATTAGATGATGAGTAACGTGAAAAATTTACTCAGTAACATTTCAGTTTTTCAGGTTTCGTATTTAATGAATTTTGAGTTGCAGAATAAATACTTCATTTTCTATTTTATATATTTAAAATTCCTACTTAATTTCTTTAATTTTCACTTTTAATAAATGAGTAGAATTTTTAAAATGCAGTTTGCCATTTTTCATTATAAATCAAATTTTTACTTAAATGGTGTCAACTAATGAAATAAGTTTTTCTATCTATTTTGTAATAGTTGGTCCATTTGAAAGCTTCATGCTATACAATAAAAGCACAACAGAGTTCCATTTTTAATGCGCATGCATACATTTCTGGCGTAACACCGATTTCATTGTGTATTAAATTTTGAAGGACAGGGAAATACTGCTTCGACGTTCTGATCACTTCGTCAAATTTATTTTCTTCGGCAGAAACGACAACTGCTTTGTGAACGCTACCTTTTCAGAAAGAAGTAATTCAATTTCGATTCATCCTTCATCTATTGGTGCTCCGTCCCATTAATATCGCTGACGGTGATGGAAAATCGATATCATATTCACCTGTGATTTTTCTGAAAAACTACTTTTATTTTTTTAATGATTTCTTTTGGGCTTTCATTTATTAATCAAGTTCTGATGTTCATACATTTGAATAACAAGTAGAAAAGAAATACTCTAATGTATAATTTAAAATTAAAAAAACCGGAAAGCAGAGACTGGCATAAATTTTGAATAATACATTATATCGATTTAAAAAAATCAGACATATGGCCCTCTCCGTCAGGAGAAAAAAACTTTTAGCAACAACAAGAGAAGTATTAACTGTATTTGTACGCAAAGCAATAGGAGCAAAGCGAAAACGAACTTAGCGCCATTTGTCGAGAAAACGATAATAGAACGCGAAAAAGTTAAAATACCGGAATTCTAAAAGAGCTGCCAAGAAGGACTGAATTTAATGTCATTAACAAAAGAAGATAAATTTTTGTTTCCAAGCTTAGCAAAAACCTTTTCCTCCTGAAGAAGAGGAGATGTTTCTGTTGGTTGCTGATGGCTTATTCAATCCAATCGGACAGTAACAATACATAAGGTTTCTGATATCAGAGCAAGTCCACAAAATTCATCGTGGCAAGCGTTTAAGATTGCGCCTGTCGTTGGCATAAGCTTTGAGCACCATATAGGTGATAGAACGAGTTTTACTAAGAAGGGGAGATACGTTTCTCAGCTACTTTAGTAGAAGTCGCCAAAGTTTCGGAATGCGCCAGCTTAGGCAACCACGCGTATAACAGTTTTTCAGGCACCAGTGAACATGACAATTCTTCAGTTTTAACAGCCAACGTCGCCATTTCCGTATGTGTTCTTTTTGCTATATCCCAACTTCCAATGATTTCCATGGATAAATCTTTATAATTTTTGCCTGAACATCAAAATATCTGCTTGTGGGATTTTTCCATAGTAGAATGAAATATGATAAAGTTCTGTAGGAAAATTAGCTTTCATAGCTTTTGTCTTCAAAATCACTAAAAGAAACAAATGCTTTGAATCGTTCCCAAAAGCGATTCCCGTTAAATTTCTGCCCATCCAGTTGCTCAATGGTTAAGACAACTAAATTCTGGGAGTTTGAACTGGGTTCGATTTAAGGAGAAGAGACTGGCTGTGTGATTGGCGCTTATCTTTTACAGCAGTTTTGACAAGAATACTAACTTGGCATTCTTGTCAAAACTTGTTCTTAAAGTTATTGACACGAAATTTCTGCCCAACCAATTACTGAGTGATTAAGACCCTTGTATACTATTTCAGTTTGATCTAGTTTGATCAATGACTAGGAGGATGACTGTATGATATTTTTAGTGCTATTCCACGTACAAGGTAAACAGGAGCCTCCTTTCCCTATAAAGTCGTCTAGGAAGTCATCCCTTCCCTTAGACAGATAATTCTCGTGTGAGATAGCTCTCGTGTATTATATTCAAATAACCGAACCGGTACTTACGTTGTATCCCGGCCACCGTGAAATGTGGCTACCATCGAGCCATGAAAGCTGGCGGAGATTCCGCAAAAAATGCGCCAGTTGTTCCTGACTGCAGCTCCTTGAGTAATACATTCCTCAGTCTCGCTGCACAATTCCCCAAACAGACACTGCTGCGCAAGTGTTCGACCCACTTCTTTTTTGCGCTTCGTGAAAAGGCTTTCGTTGATTCCTATTATTTGCTAGATCCTCCGATTTTGCCGAAGACATGTTTAGAATTTTATGAATACAAATTTCCAGTAGGTAATTATTGTTGTTGTTGTTGTGTTTTCTATGTATTTTATGAAAGAATGGTTGCCGAAGCCTCAAACAGGTGATGGTTCCAATCTATTTTATTGTTTTGTAGGCCATGTCCAGCTGCTGCATTCTACTTTCAACAGATGTTAATTCTCTCGAACTGTTAATGAATTTCAGTGTATCATAAATGTAATTCTATTCTCCTTATTTTGCCCTCCCAAAATGCAAGAAAAAATACAAGGTCTTGTGAAGTCATGCTTATCCATAGTTGGCGTCCTGTGTCGTGTTACTTGATGAAACTTTTACAGTCGACGGAATAACACTCTAGTACCAAATACTAATATTGGTATTGGGGCATTATCAGTGGCGTAAATAAGGGTATGTAAGGAATGCTGTCGCATAGGGGCAAAAAGGCTTAGTATTTCATGCTGAATTACAGTTACATGTGTAAGCTTAAAAGACGGATTTTATCACAGATACATTTTATTACATATAGAAGCTTTAATTCATTTTCCCCTGATGAGTTCGGAATTGGAGTTTCAGTAAAAGACGATTAATTATTATTTTTATATTTTTTATTTTGTATTTTTTCTCTTTTGCTTTCCCTTTTTATTTTTAGAGTTTGTTCTCCTATGAATTATTATTTTAATTTTGATATGTTTGGATTTTATGTTAAACCTCTTTTACACGATTGCGAATATTAGTATAGTTGAGAAATAGCCTTGCTTTGACTCCAATTTACTTTTAACTTTAAAATCTAAATATATATATACATATATGAATTTCAATTTTCGTCTTTGTGAAAAAGTAGTTCTAAATTTTTTACTTTATGTCTTTATATATATATATATAATTTATATATATAAAGACATAAAGTAAGACGAATTCTATTCTATATTCTATATATATTAGACGAAAACATAAGACAAATTCTATTCTATATATATATATATATACTCTTATACGTTTTTAAAGGCCCCCTGCCTATATGGTACAGTGACGCAGTTATCTACATGACGCAGATAGGGGGCCCTTGGAAGCACATGAAACAGCTAAATTCAGTGTTTGCAAAACTTAATATTCCATCATTCGACTATGAAATAGTAAATCGTGATGGCAGGTCATGTACTATGTATCACTGGAATATGTCAATAATAATAGTACAATTTGACTGAAGAAAAAAAAAACAGATGTTTCACCTTTTTAAAAGGAAAGTGGACATCTTTACAGTAAAATCTTGGATGAGAGTTTTACTGTGACTCAACTTGGGAAGACACTGGAAATTTATAGTGGAGGCGGAGTCCCTTTCTTAGGTAACAGCTGCGTTGGAGTGTGAAATGCTACTCCTCAAGTATACTTGTAACTGGCTGATGTCTCAGAGCAGTAAACTGAACTAAAACTTGCTCTTATTCTAATGCCATTTCTCTAGTCCATATCGAGAACGTAAAGAAGTTTTTTCTTTAAAATTAAATTTCAAAGTGATCTCAAATATAATTCTTCTTTATAAATTAAGTTATTGATTTTTTCTATCACACAAATTAAATTCTTATAATTTAAAACTTGCTAAATATTCAACTCAGCTAAACTTTTAATCTATTTATCTGAAAATCCAAACTTATCACCATTAACAATGCAAATGTCTACTAATATTAATAACGTATTGTTCTATTGTTATGAAATATTTTTATGATAAATATGAAATATAAATATAATATGCGTTTCCATACCTTAAGAAACGTAATAACAGGCCAAAAATTAAAAACACATTTTTTTAAAACCCATCATGAGCTACAGCTGCAGGATCGATCAATCAATCACTCGACTCGAGAATCGAAAATCAATCGACTTGAATGGAGCTCAACAACATCTAAAAAACGTTTCTATTAATATGGAAGATATCAGAAACAAGTTTGATGACATTATGAAAGAAAATGAGTTTATTGCAAATAAATGGGGCATAGAGACTAAATTTGAAAATAAAATAAAAATAAAGACAAACAAATTTTTTTAAATAAACTATGTGAGGATAACCGGTTTGAAAATTCCGAAATGTCTTTTAAAGTAACAGCTTTTTATGCTGCTCTCGGCATTTTAAATACTCAGTTAAAGTACAGAATGACAAAAATCGCAATAATGTTTTCATTTTTGGAACCTAAAACTGTGTCATTATTAACAAATATGGAAACTATTAATAATGTTTCAAAAATACAGAAAACATATAAAGAAACCTTTACTAATGCACTGAAAGTACAACTACTATTATTTATAAGTACTTTCAGAACAGAAATCCAAAATTTGAAATCCGTTAAGGATTTAGTTAAATAAGCAATGGTAAAATATTATCACATGACAAGCAGTTATTCGGAAGTGCGCAGTTTACTTATATTTATCATTACCTGTAACCACAGCCACGAGTGAGAGGTCATTTTCAAAAGTGAAACTACTAAAACCATATTTGAGAGACACTATGACACAAGGTCGACTGTCAAACCTATCGCTATTCAGCGTCGAAGTTGAGGTGGCTAAGAAAATGGACGTCCAGATATTCATAAATAAGTTTGCGGAAATGAAGATTAAGAGGCGCAAATTTTAATAAAGAAGGATTTTTGTTTTTATGAGGAATTTTGGTCATCAGTGTTAGAATTACACTTATTGGGGGGGGGGACGGAACACCGTTAGAGAAGAAGAGCAGTACGGATTGAGGAAAATAAAAAAGGAAACAGGAAAAAAACTTTAGCATTTATATTTTTTAGAAAAATCATGTATGCAAGTAGTTTAGTGTACCAAAAGGTTTTTTAAAAAGAAAAAAAACTTTACCATACATATTTTCTCCAAAACTTGTATGTTCAAATGGTTTTCTTTATGAAATTTATGATAAATATGTTTTATATTTAACAAATGTATCATTTACAATATAAAAGTTATTTATTACTTGTATATTATTGCATGAGTCGTGTTCGTAAGCTAAGTAAATCACAGAGTATTATTCAGAGTCAATTGCAGAGTTTCACAGATATATTAATGCAATATCTTTTCTGTACGTTTATCAATTATCTTGTCTATCAGTTTATAATATAACCAGTTATTTATAAGTTTGCTAAATTAAGCGAAAAAACTTGGATAGGCGCAGATTTTATATAAAAATTAAAAAGATATTAGTACGTAAAGCCTCTTGGATTTTATACAAAACTCTCCGCAAATCTGGGCTTTTTTCCTTTTCTTAATGTTATACTTTACGTCGACATGTTCCTTTTTTTATATAGACTTATTCACTTGTTACCAGGATGTATCTCAGTGAAAGGAGAGGAAAATCTGTCTCTCGCATTCACACGTACGGACACAAAAAGTCTTAAAGAACTGATTGAAATCATCTGACGTCAAATACCCAGACTAAATTCAGCAGTTGGTCAAGGGAAAATAATTTCCTTTTTATTCTTTCTTCATGTTACGTCCCCTTCAATTGGTTCCCTAAGAACGAGCTTTTATTTTTTAGCAATTAATCCAGATGTGACAAAAATCCTCATGAAAACACTGGCTCGTGGAATCCTTGATTTTTTTAAAAAGTTTTAGATTTTTTTTAAAATTTTTATTTTTAAGCGCATGAAATTCATTGGGAGAGGGGCCCGGTATTTTTCTTTCTTTCTTTCTTTTCTTTTCTTTTTTTTTTTTCGCATACGGGCCAAGAGTTCAAGTTACGCCACTGTATACGATCCATTTCGAAACTGATAAAATTTCATTGAAAATCTAACAAGTCTGAGAGTGCTTTATTGTCTTATTTAAAATTTGAATAAAATTAATATTTTGTACTTGTTTAAGAGAGTAAAATTTATTATTTGTTTAAAAGTGTATCACAAGGCAATGCTCGCTTGTAGCTTGCTTATCCCAATAAAAACTGCCGTATTTGTTTCCGTCTCCCGTATGAATATAAAATTACTAATGCTTTATTTGAATCAAATTCTTTGGTTTAAACTGCATCCTAGTAATTCCAGAAAAGTATTGCAGTCTATGAAATAATAATGCACTTCCCCTTTCTTGTCATTTGCGCATTTACTAAAGCACCACTTTTAATTTCCGTTAATAACCTAGTTTTGAATAACGTAATAAGTTCATTAACGTATTAATTTTGAACAGCGAGGTTTAACTCTTGAATAGTATTATAAGGAACTTTCATACCTATACAGTGCCGCCATCTGTACGTAGATATGTCAACTTTGCCTAGCCATATTCGTTTTCATGAAGTCTTTTAAGTTTAAATTATCCTAATAATAAAATGGCAAATAGAAAAAAGTTTTGTAAGATTTATCTAAAAACATTTTCTTTTAAATTACGAACAGATTTCTAGTAGAAAATTTATTATTTAAAGGTTAAAGATTCTAGTTTGTGCATTTTACTTTAATTAATATTTTAAAGTAGCTTTCTTATAGTATGAACTTGAGAAGATACAGTCAGAAAATCAGAATTTCGTGTATCAAAACATTCTTAAAATAACACGAATTTTAATTTTAATTTCTAATTGCTTTAAAATGCTATTACCTCTCTGGTAATTCATTTTATATTCATTACCTCGAGTTACAAAAATACAGATGGCTCAAAATTCTTCTCTTTTTAATCGTCGGGCGGTATTAAATATTTAATATCATCTAAGGGATGAGGAGTTATATATTGAAATTTCAATTTATGAATTTTATATTTTAGCCCTTTCTAACGATGAACTTTTTCGAAAGCTTTCGATTAAAGACATATTTACAATAAACGCGCATTATGTTTTGTTAAGAGCTTCTTGCATTTTTTTTACAATCTGAAGAAAAATGTTTTTGACGTGAAAGGATAAATCATATTTCATTTTTATAGAAATAAAGTTACGTTTCTTTAATATCCAAGTAAAAACTAATTTAGACATTGTAAAAATATATAATTATGCCAACTGCAGTATTAATTGAAAACGATTGCAATATCTATAGAAATACTTAAATAATTTTATACTTTCCATTAACCAAAAGTACATATACTAATCATAAAATAGTTGAAAATTTAGAAAAAGAGAACATTACTAAAAAAATTTTAATTTTAAATAGGAATAATCCAAAATTTAGGTATAAAAACTGAAATAGGACTTAAATTAATAAGCTGAAACTTGAAATGAAATATTATTGTCTTGAATCCATTCGTAATCATGAAGATGTTCGAATTCAATACAATTAATCACGTTCCAATATAGGAACTCCAATACAAAATTTTGCTGGCTATGATATGTCTAATAATTTTAACTATATAGATAAAAAAGATGTAAGATAAAAACGCATGTAAACCAAAATTTCAACTTTAATTTGTAATAAGCTCTTAACCTTCTATTTTAATATGATTATTTTCCCTTTTCATTCTAAAAACAGTAACTGCTAATAGCAAATCTTCTTATACTACGCCATTTCAAACTTAACAATAAAGTCATAATAGGCGGAGACTTCAATGCACACCACCGCGCGTGGAACTGCACTAATAATACATTCCTTGGAAACGCAATTCATCGTTTTGCCACTCAGGCCGACATTACAGTTGCAGCTGTACAAACCTCAACACGTTACGACGGACGTTCAGCCTCAGTTCTGGATTTCTACCTACTTAAAGGTTGTACCTTTAGTACTGTTGACAGCTTGACTGAGCTGTCCTCCGATCACAACCCAGTTCTGACGGACATGCATCTCTCCGTCTGTAACACAACACACAAAAAGGCCTTTATCACCAACTGGTCTGGTTTTGCCAAAGCCTTAGACAACACCACTATACACAGTCCAACTACACACAGTGGGGATGAGTTAGACGCAATCGTCAATGATTTCACCTACGAGATGATGAACGCACTTAAAAATAATAGCAAATTTGTCTCTGACAGAAGAAAACCATGCATTTCAGAAATCAAAAAATTAATTCCACAAAGAATTGCTAAAAGGAAGGAGTGGCAACAGTCGAGGTATCCCGCCGATAAAGCATTACTCAACCAACTGAATCGCCAAGTCAGGGCCCTTACACGTAAACAAACAGACCACGACTGGGCCACATATCTCAAATCTCTCAATGCAGAGGAAAATAGTCTATGGAAGGCCACTAATAAGTTACTGAGATGCCACACCAATATTCCTCCCTTAATTCAAGGTATTGCCTACACCGAAACTGAGAAAGCTGAGTCACTTGAGCTGAGTCACTCAGTTTTACACTAACAACATCTCTCACCCTCACACAGAACTCCTTGTCACCCAGATACTTACAAACTTCCTATCAAAGCCTCACGCAAACAACACCCCTCCTGTTAGGCCATCAGAGGTCTATGAATATATCTCTAAATTGAAAACCAAGAAAAGCCCTGGTATTGATTGTATTAACAATAAAATGCTCAAGAATATGGGCACTCATTAGCTGCTTAATTTAACGCGTATCATTAATAATATGCTTACCATTGGACACTTCCCAAGACCATGGAAACTGGCTGTTATCTCGCCCATCTTGAAGCCCAAAAAGCCAGCTACTGATCCAATTTCGTATCGGCCCATAAGCCTGCTGTCATCTACGAGCAAAGTAGCAGAGCTTATTATTCAGCAGAGAATCCTTCAACACGTCTATGCCCATAAAAGTTTTATCAATGAGCAGCACAGATTTAGGAAAAAACATTCCACCAACCACCAGCTATATCGTGTTGCTGAGAAAATCTCCAAAGGACTGCAAAGAAAATCCATCACTGGGGCAGTATTCTTAGACGTTGCTAAGGCCTTTGATCGTGTCTGGCTGGAGGACCTCATTCACAAGATCATAACTCTGGGATTCTCAGATTACACCACACACATCACCTACTCTTATCTTATGGATCGACACTTTGTGGTTCGTGTCAACAACAAAACATCCTCACCCAGGCCCATTAGAGCCGGGGTCCCCCAAGGGTCTCTTTTGGGGCCCCTATACACGTTCTCTATACTCGTTCGTGTAGAGATTGAAGAAATTCAATCTCTATACGAACGACATCCCATACACACCACACACCACTTTGGCATTATATGCTGACGACACGGCAATTTTATTCCAAAGTGCATCTCTTGGCTCAGTCATCCACACACTGCAAGACCACATACATACACTGGAATCCTGGCTAACAGCTTGGAAGATCAAGATCAATGTTGAAAAGTCGGATGCTATTTTATTCACCAGTAAGAAGAACCTCGACTACAGCATCCACGTAAATATGTTTAATACCCCTATTCCATGGACCAAGCAGGCCCGATATCTTGGCGTTATCCTTGATTAGTGTCTCACATGGACCCCACACATAACACAGCTTATTGCCAAGTTCCGAGTGCGTAAACGTACACTTGCTCCCTTAATTGCTAGGAACAGTGTTCTTTCTGTAGACAAGAAATTACTCATTTACAAAACCATGTTGCGTTCTATACTCACTTATGCCTGCCCTGTCTGGGGATATACATGTCGTACTAATATAAATAAGCTGCAGGTCCTGCAGAACATTGTACTTAGACAAGCGGTGGGTTGTCCGTGGTTCATTAGGAAGACGGCGATCCACCGTGAGTTCAAAATTCCTGAACTGCGCAGTTATATTGCTACACTGGCTGAAAAGTTTTTCAACAAAATGCCTCTTGTCAATAATCCTACTATTATTGTACACATATATGATTATAATGCACGGGCAAATAGAAGAAGGTCGCTTGCGGTCCTAAGAAATTTGGATTGAATGTAACCTGCGTAGCCAATATATAGTCTTTGTTCTATCTGAATTATGCCAACCTCTGAATACGTCATGAAAATATTGTATATATCTTCTCTGTTTTCTGCATTCAGTACTCATTTTCTTGTTGTTTTTGCATAGTATTTATGTTGTCTCTCAGCTGCCTACGTAAGACATATTCATAATGTATGTTACCCCTGTATAAACTATGTTATGTTATGTTAGTATTAGTATTAAGGTCAGTTAGTAAATTATCTTGCATACTGGCATTTCTGGCTTTCTACGTCTTACCACTCCGCACTTTACCTCTTACTCGCACCTTCCCTCGCCACTCAATTGGAAGAATGGCTACAGCGGTAGCACTCTGGTCACTCGACTTATCACGCATTTTACATCCCAGCCCACACTGGTTCATGATCTGCCATACTAATTGCTTATCTCCATCTGTCAGCAATTACTTTATGCCTGATCTTCACATCATCAAAAATAAATTCGTAAAATTATGGAATCGAAAATCGGCTATGTGTTACATCAGGGTAGCGCCACAAGCGCGGACACCTTTGTTGCAACTACTAGTTTGCCTGAGCCGAGGATCTCCATTGTTCGGTGCGCTCGACACTTTTATGCTCTCAGCACAATGGGATGCGCAAGTGCTGAGTCGGTAATATCACACTAGATGCCTAGATTCTGCTCCAAGTTGCCAGAAAGCCGCCTTAGCTGGAGGGGGAGGGGGCCGTTTCTAAACGTCCGTTAAGTGGTCCTACTGAACTAAGTAGAAAGCCTAACGGCGCACGTAAATATACAGCACATTAAATTTCGCTGTCTTTACAATGCATACTTCGCGTAAAGGCCTTATTAAGGTAAAAAAAACTTTTTCACAGCTGATTCACAGAAATTTGGGTCTCGTAAAATTTTTTTAAAGGCACTGTCGAAATACAATAATTACTTTAAATAACTTCGTAAAACTTCCTTCTGCTGTTAAATCATTAGCCATTTATTAGATGTAAGACTGCTTTGTAGAGTCCAGGAATTTTGTGAACCAGGAAAGGTGAAAAATGTGCAATGTCCTCGCCGGGACTCTGGGCTTCCCGATTATAAGCCAGATGTGCTTCCAATTGCAACGGAAGAGCCTCATATACTTAAAACCATAAAGTTCCTCGATGAAATCCTCTGATCAGAAGCCCTAAGGTGGTCCGTCCCCCTCCGCGCGAAAAGGCAGGAGAAAAGCCCCTTATAAATTTTAGAATTAACCGTCCTAGACATTTATTCAGGAAAACTTCACACAGTAAATCTTCAATCGCGCAATTAATTTTTTTTATTGTTAACTATAATTTCCATTCTTCGTGTTCCATAATGTATACCTCGAAGCTCACCCAAGTAAGTTGTAACACTAACAAAATTAATAAACAAATGTAAAATAGCACTGCAAATGAGGAAAAAGTTATAAAAAATAAACAAAAATTAATGAATAATAAAAAATAAGTAAAAGAAAAATAAAGTAAAATAAAATAAAGTAATTGAAATTTCGAAAAGCAGAAATTGTCTCTTTACTCCAAAAATGTCGCTCTGTGAAAAATTGAGCTATTTTACAGAAAAAGACTTTCATTTCGCTAACAGTTTTTTGTCGTCTAAACAACTGCATTTAAATTTCCGATATAAATATGTAAAACAAAGATTTTATTTTGAAGCATGTTTAACATTTTCTAGTCTACAATGTCTTTTCGTACGATTTGTTTTCATTATTTAATTCAGTAAGTTTAGAAAGATTAATACAAATCGAAATAAACTGTGAGAGATATTAAAAATAAAGTCATGTTTTTAATTCATCTTAGCAAAAAAAATTTGATACAGTATAAATTTCAAATATTAAATTTTCATAAATTTTTCAAAGCGATAACAGAGCTCAATTTATTTGTTTCATAACATGATACTAGATGGCGCCACAGAAAACACAAGCATTACTTATTACTATAATATTTTACTACTGATCCTTTATTTAGCAAAATAACTTTCCTCCACAGCTAAATTGATTCTGAGATATATTATAGGATATAAACAAAATTTTACAGGAAGTTTAACTGCGAGAAATTTTATTTCTTTTATTATTGTCATTCTGTTTGGTACTTAAAGTATTTTTGATTTTATTAATCGAATTAATAATTTTAATTTAAAAAATATATTTTTAATTCATAATTCTTTTTATTAATTTTCGCATTATGCAAGGTGAAATTTTCTTCCAAATATTACCCTCAGAAATCAATAATTCAGTCATATTTATTACAATGTACAATGGATAAAAGTACTGAGGTATTTCTAGTCTAATTTCGAAGTCTTTTCGTATGATTTGTTTTCATATTTATTTCATTAGGTTTAGAAAGATTAAGTCTAATCGAAATAAAACTGTGACTGATAGGAGAGATCATGAGCGAAACTGCGAGCGATAGGATAAAACTGTCACTCAGTTGAAGTCCAACTTAACTTACATATATTTTATATATAAACGTACCTTACATAACTAAGACATATATTAAGTATATATATACTTTTAATCTTTTCTGTTAGCAATAAATATGCTGCTTTTAAAAATTTTAAATTTTAACCTACAATTTCTTAGATTAGTAGCTGATTTCTTATAAAATATCCATTCAACAGAAGAATATCAATAGTACTTTTTTTTATTGAAAACAAATATTTAAGTTTCTCATAAGGTAAAAATATGTGAACAGCCTTTCAATGAAACAGATGCGCTTTTGCTCACAGACAAAATGTTTTTTCTAAAACACGAAAAATTACATTATAGAACTTTTAACAGACATTAGTGTCTTTTTAAGTAAAGTAATAAGTTTAAATGAAGTTCAGTAAAAATGTGTATAATTTAGTAGACGGTACAAGGAACTCATGTGCTGTCCACATCAGGTATTTTCCTTATAATATCATTAAATAATAGTACAAAGACTACAAAGAAGCATACAGTTTACTTTAAGGATATTGTTTTTCATATTAGTCTGATATTTTTAAATTTTTAAAAAAACTTTTTTAATAAAGTTATTATTACAAATGGCAGTTCATTTTATTCAAATTAAGATAAAATTGAAATTTTTGCTAAACACAGGGAAGAACAATTTTATTGCCATTTTATTGGAATTTCCTCGACATAGTAATTCAATAACATGCTTGCTGGATAGCTCTCAAATCTCAGAGCGCAGTACACGACTGAGCGCACCATCCCAGATGAAATGCAAAAGCTAGTGAGAAAACTTAAAGGAAAAAAAAAATACACTCGGAGAGGATATTATTACAATTAACATAATTAAGAGCTTTCATGAGGAAACTTACAGATACTTATAACGCCTGTTTTACAGGCGTTATAAGTATCTGTAAGTAAAGAAAATCTGAGGCAGAAAGAAAGAAGAAATATCTGCAGAAACTTACAGAACTGTACTGAAACTTACAGAGCTTCTGTAAGATATATTATAGATTCTGAGATATATTATAGAAGAAACTTACAGATACTTATAAGCGCCTGTTTTACAAATCTCTTTTTTTCGATGAATTGGTAACTTACTAGTATTTTTATTTTACTCAAACGTGGAAAATATCTCAAGAAGCCTGACTGATACCAACTAGTTGGTCTTCTCTCAGAACTAAGAAAATTCCTGGAGAAACCCATTCTAATAAGAAATCAGACCTGTTCCGACGACCAGTAATATTTCCAGAAAGAATGAAAGGCTACTAAATAACTCGTGAGAATTACGGAGTTCCTCGAAATGGCTCTTCGCAAGAAAGGTGGCATAGCATTACTTATACTAGATGTGGCGAAAAGCTTTGATTGCATAGAGCCCACGACTGCCCAGTAATAGCATAATAAACTTTCTTAAAAGCCCCACGACTAATTTCAGCAGAGAGTTTATTCTCAATCTAAAGTCTTTTCTGGAAAATCGTACATTCATGGTTAGATAGGAAGAAACGTTTTCCTTTATTAGAGTTATCGTTTCACGCGAGTTTATTTTAGGACTAATTTTACAACTGGTAATCAACTTCTACGATGTCTCAAAATGATCATAATCAACTACTTGCCTGCTATGTAGATGGTACTGCGGTTGGCCACACAAACGTAAGAAACTCGCGTAAGGTTATTCTGGTTGTAATGTTCAAATACTCCCAGGTTGTAGTCTTCGAGCTGTTAGAGGTGTTAGATGACAGGCTGTGGCATTGCAAAAGAAATAATTCATTCGGTTACGGCTCCACTTAAGGTTACAAGAATCATAATTTCACGACCACTGTAAAGGGACTTCAGCGATCTGCACTGTGTTTGTCATCAAAGCATCTCGATTTCAGCAAGACTGACGGACCAATGATCCTGTTGCTCCTCTGATATCATTTTAACTATATCAAAAACATTTCATAATTTATAATAATATATGTCTATTTTTAACAGCATAAACATTTCGCATAACTTGTGGCATTTTAACTACTTGTCTATTGCGTTAACAGATTCATAAAATGCGGATGTTGTACATGTTTTCAAGCGGTGTTATCTGAGTATTTAGAAAATGAATGTCTCGTACATTCAAGCGTTAAGTTTTAACCTTTGATCTTTAATGTTTTATGAAATACTGAAAGGAGGAGTAGAAGTTTAGGGTTTTAGATAAAAAAAAACAACTTTTATGCAGATTCGACTGTCACTGTATTTTGATAGATTATTCAAGAAATATTTTTTTTTGAGTCTATAACATCTTTAAATTAAAACAGATGGGTCTGTATGATGGATCATCTGAAACGATTGAATAAGATAATATTAATGAACTTGAGAATCCAGCTGGTATCCTTGACCTCCCCTCTATTTAGATACAGTGATGCTGTTCTTAATGCACTTATAGTTTATAACATTTACAAACTAAGATTCTACGTCAACAAATATATATTTACATATTCTCTAACTGATACGAAACAGTGGTGCGAAACTCTTCGTAGAACATCTTACATAATCTACTATATTAATAAAAGTATTAAATTGCGTAAGACAAACCCATTTTCCTTGTCATTTATTACAGATGTAAAGTTAAAACCATTATGCATTTTTTATTGAGTTTGCATCTCATAAAAACACTTTTTTTGTGCTGGTTAACGAGAAATTATTAGTCCAAAGGGGCTTTGTCTCTGAAGGACTGTTATTTTCATTTCGGCATTTTGCGTCGGAAACATTAAATGTCGGTTCACTTTTCAACTGTTGCCACTAAATATTACAGCCCAGTATTATATTTAAAGAAATTAAATAACGAAGAATGGGCATAAATGTATGCATGTTCCCCGCATTGTGTTAAAACGGCGGTGCCTAGTGCCATCGCATTTTGAATTGCGTAATCCTACTGCAAATATGGGCATCTGGAAGCCCAAATTTGAAATTCGGAATTTGTTTTATTATCGATTTCATATTTTGTAAAATTTTAACGAATTTTAATTAACAAACTCGAGGATTTCAAAGCCAACAATGGCAACGTTGTACGGGAAAAAACATTTTTATCTCCAGCGCGTGAGACTGTGTATCGGAAATTCTAAAGATCTGCTCAATTTAAAATTATTTCGCGATATTGCTCTTGATCTGAATTTTGTGATTTAGGTGTGAAGAACATGATATTTAATAGATAAAGGTAACACACAAAAGATTAAAAAGACTTTCCTTTGGGCGTAACGTAAAATCTGAAAGCTTTCAGATTTTTTTTTTAAATAAATATCTTCACGTGGAGACAAGAAAGATTAGGTCTGGTGTATATGGGAAAGAGAACACGTCTTCACATTTTGTCTTCCTGCAGTATGATTGTTGCAAAACTAATAAATACTTGTTTACGGTGAAGATAAATACCATTGCAATTTTAGGAAGAATAAATGCAAGATATAGAGACACAAGCATAACCTCCCAGACTATGTTGGATAGTTCTGCACTTTGACGGCAGTGTCCCTAAAAGTAACCCGCATTCTGTAAATATTAGAAAATTTTGTAAATATAATTGACATGAGTTTTGTTAGTGCAACTTCGTGTGATTATGATGATGTTTTCGCGGCATTAGAAAAACATTAAATAATTTGGTTTTCTAAATATACATAGAGATATCCCAAAATAACCGAAATAATAGCGCTAGACATAAGCGGAATTATTAACTGTGTAGCTAGGTCCTTAGGATTTTCCGTCTCTGTTTGCCAAGGGGCATCAATGAGTACAGCGGCTTATCTTGAGTGCTGATTTATGCGTTTATGTTTATTAAAAAATGAATATATATCAAATAAATTATATCAAATAAATATATATCAGATATATATATATACATCAAATAAATATATGTTATATATATATGTAATAATAAAAAAAAAGTCTGATGTAAATGACGAGCAGGAATTTTAATGTCGTAGAAGTGTTGATCTATAACGAATAGGAAATTGGAGGCGAAGGCAGATTAAATCTTTATTTTTTATTTCCGCTTGTTGTGGCCACAATCAACTTGGCACATGAAATGTGCCTATTTCAAAATAGCTCACATTTTAGATCAATTTTAGTAAGAAAGAAGAAAGCAGCAGACAGCAGTCCAACTAGACAGAAGCGTAAAGAGCAAGTGCGTTACGTTCAAGGTGAAATCCCAATTCAGACTGAGTTAGTTTTGGTTTACAATGCATTTTGATTGGACAGTTAATACTTCTGTAAAATTATTATTGGTTACTTGACTTTTAGTTCCATTTACATCACCAGAATTATGTAAGAGTCATATGGCATGGATCAATCTAGAAATGACGCAGTGCGTAGAGAGGTTATTATTTTTAGTATTGAGAAGAGAAATTTACGTTGTTAATTTAATCTTAGACATATTCTTTATTTTTCTTACATATTCCCCCTCGTCAAAGAAAGAAAGGCGTAGCGACAAAGAAGCCTTTTTAAAGGAAAAGCGTTAAAAGCAAATGAAGAGAAATAATTTGAAAAAATACCAATTTTGAAATTTTGATCAAAAATACAAATCCCGAAATTTTGACTAAACTAATTACTTATATAATTGCAAAATATTAACTTATATAATTGTTTAAATAATATTTTAGAGTCCTTTAAAAGTTCAGTCCAAACGTTTTTATAATTTGCAGTCCATATAATTATATTTCTTCAGAGAAGTCTTTGTAAAGCTTTGAACACAATATATCACAGTTGAAAAACCTTTGCACACATATTACTGATTTTGAATAATCAAAATAAATTTCAAAATTTTCAGAACTTGAATAATCAAAATTAATTTCAAAATTTTCAGAACACATCTAATTTTCATTCTTATAACTTATATTTTAACATCATAAATTTGATAATAGTATGGCTAAAATTATGGTTTTACCAACATTGTCTTTCATTTGCAATTTCTGAATTTTAAAACTGAAAGGCCTCGCAATACTTCTAAACAAACATATCCATCATTAGGGCTAGCCTCTTGAGCTAACCGGTGTGTTTTGCACTGGTGTCTCAGGGTGCCTAGGCAGTTACTTGAAAAAGCCTCCGTTCCTTACATAAGGTAACTGGCCTTTGAGAACTGCACTACTACATTCCATAATAAAAAAAGTATAATAATAATATAAAATAAATTACACTCAATCATGAAATGAGAGCCTTCAACATTCTCTTATATGAAGAAGGTAAAAGGAACAACTGTACAGAGGTAATTATAGGCCTCTGTTTCGGAACCAATACTCCTTCAACATACTTTATACTTTACAGCCACCCATAAATTTTTAGCATGCATTAACCATAATTTCATATTACTTATCTGTACTAATTTCACTTATTTTTGTATCCACTTCATTTTAAGAATAATTATAAAATTCTTATTCAAAATTGTCAACACAAATTTCAAAATATATTAATGTTAACAACCTTCCAGAAAAATAATTAAATCTTCTTCACTAACTTCACTAAAGTATTAGAGTTCGAATTTTTAATATCATTTTCATAAAACCATACTATACTTTTAAGAAGCAGCAATATGTATTCAGATTTTCAATATAATAATAATGATTAGTAATTTCAATATGATATTTTTAGTTGCACTAAATAAAACCTTAGAAAAAATCCAGACCACAGACTTAGAAATGAAACGATGAATAAACCTTGCAAGAAAAATCCTTCCCATTTTCACTGAACTTTTTCCGCATTTGAAAAAACACCATATTTGAAAAGTGAGACACTTGAAAAACACAGCGTTAGAAGTATAGAGATGTCGTCACGCTATGGCCTTGAAACAGAAGAAACGCAGATCACAGCACCCGAACATCAGCGATAGTTGAAACTTTCAACACAAGGCATTAAATCAAATTCCTAATTTTTATTTGGCAGTCCCGTCACTGGAACTTGTTGAGTGTTCATTGGAGTAAACTCTCGCACATCACTTGAAAAGAGCCTGTACACATCCATTGGGGTTAGCAGCGGAGATCGATCCTACCGGCTCATTGTAATAATAAAAAAAAAGTCTGATGTAAATGACGAGCAGGAATTTTAACGTCGTAGAAGTGTTGATCTATAACGAATAGGAAATTGGAGGCGAAGGCAGATTAAATCTTCATTTTTTATTTCCGCTTGTTGTGGCCACAATCAACTTGGCACATGAAATGTGCCTATTCCAAAATAGCTCACATTTTAGATCAATTTTAGTAAGAAATAAGAAAGCAGCAGACAGCAGTCCAACTAGGACGAAGCGTAAAGAGCAAGTGCGTTTCGTTCAAGGTGAAATCCCAATTCAGACTGAGTTAGTTTTGGTTTACAATGCATTTTGATTGGACAGTTAATACTTCTGTAAAATTATTATTGGTTACTTGACTTTTAGTTCCATTTACATCATCAGAATTATGTAAGAGTCATATGGCATGGATCAATCTAGAAATGACGCAGTGCGTAGAGAGTTTATTATTTTTAGAATTGAGAAGAGAAATTTACGTTGTTAATTTAATCTTAGACATATTCTTTATTTTTCTTACATATATATATCAACTAGATTTGATATGATTTGGGTATTCTTCGACCAGCAGAAAGGAAGAAAACATTGAGAAAGTATGATTATTAACGAAGGTCGCCGAAAGACTAGTCATCAGATTTCGGAAGAATTTCGCTTGATCTGAATACTCTTTCTTGAATAAACATAAATCTTGCTATCTAATTAGTTTATTTTAGCCTTAAATGACAAAACGTTGCAAAGTAATGTGAAACGTTTCTTTGTATAACTTCAGAAACGTCGTCAACAAAATAAAAGTGATTGAGAGTTTCATGTTTCTTCTTTCACTTTTGCTACGCACGAGCTACTAATAAATATTGTTGCGTGCGTACGGGTTCGTAATAGATTAAACGCGCAAGTCCGGTTAAAAAAAACTTAATAAAATGTATTATTATCACGAGAAATATAACAGAGCTGGAATGTTCCTCAGAGATATTTGTACCATATCACAGTATCACGCAATATAATCACTAACTATACTTTAAACTACTAAAAACGTTAACTAAAACATAAAGCCTAGAGAAAGCTAATCCGATCAACGTAAACAACAGCTCACTAAAACAACTGAGCTGAGATGTTTCTCTCGGGATTTTATAGCTTTTTAAATCGGCCGCGGAAGACAGTTCTAGCAATTTCTAGAAAGCAAAAGGAGTAGAATTATCGTTACAGCTAACATAGTAGTCTATTACATTTATTCAAATAAATATGAATTACAGAGATAAACTTTTATTCAATGTTAAATGCACGAGCTGTTGTATTTTTACTTTTCCGGCGTAGCTTTCTCTTAAAATTTTATTAACATTTTATCGGACTTGTACATTCAACCTATTACGAACCCGTATGTAAACAACACATTTTGGTGTCAGAAGTGGTATATCCTATGATGCCGTAGCGGAAATATCTATTTTCGGCTAGGGATCCAGAAAGTAAAAATTCTGTAGGCGGCACTTCCAAACGTGATGTTAACGTTTAATTTTCCCTGCAATATGAAGATAGATACAGGAGCCAAAGTTACCATCATCCGAAAAGATTTGACTCAACAACTAGAAAGTAAACTTATCTGGACGCCGCCCTGCTTTATCTCCAGACTGTGCCCGGAGAGAAGATCGACCTTGAGGGAAAATTAAACATTAACATCACGTTTGGAAGTGCTGATTACCTTCACACGGCATATGTGGCACATATTACAGATCCATGCATACTCGGATTGGACTTTCTAAGGAAATACAGTTTTATCTTGAACCTTAAAAAGAACGAATTGCATTTTGCCTTTGAGAATATAGCCTTATTCGGTATTAACGATGAAGCAGTTAAATCGGTTCACAAAATCATAACTCAAGACACTATCACAATAACCAGAAATAACAGAACTTTTACTTCTTGGATCCATAGCCGAAAATAGAAACTTCCGCTACAGCATCGCAGAATATCTCAAGAACTGTAACAGCCCGAAAGGAGTACTAGTAGCCTCAGCATTCGTCGAACTATCGAGAACCGTTATTCCGGTGAGAGTTGCCAATGTAATTGAGAAGGCTAGAGTTCTTAAGAATGCAATGGTAGCAGCATGTACTTCACTAACCAGCGTTGAAAGAAACAGTAACATCCCAGAATTCGTGTCTTCAGAGAGCAGTATCGAAGTTATTGCAGAATGCGCAATTAAACGATGAAGAGAAGAATGCTGACGAACACATCATTCAAGATCTTCAAGATGTTTTCTCACGCTCGTCTTCTGACGTGGGTCGAACCAGTTTGACGCAACATAGAATCGACACCGGTCACCATCCAGGACATGCAAGAAAGCGATGCCATCGTGCCTTCAGCAAGTATATGGGCATCTCCCATCGTCCTTGTTAGGACGAAAGACGGTTTGACTGGATTTTGCACTGACTATCGCCGGTTGAACGAGGTTACGAAGAAAGGCAGTTACACGCTTCCTGGAACTGACGACACTCGGGACACTCTTTTTGGAATCAAGTTGTTTTCGACCCTTGATCTAAAGAATGGATATTGGCAAGTAGAAATATATCCTGATCCCGAGAAAAGAAGGCATTTACTCCGGGACAAGGACTTTGGCAGTTCAAGGTGATGCCGTTTGAACTTTGCAATCCGCCAGCTACATTCGAAAGCCTCATAGAGACTGTTTTGAAAGGTCTTCCCTATGAAGCCTGTCTGATTTACCTGGATAATATCATACCGTCGAAAAGAGTTTTGAAAAACATCTAAAAAACTTAGAAAGGTGCTTCAGAAACTGAAAGAAGCCAATTTTAAGTTGATACCCGAAAAATTCAAATTATTTAGACAGGAAGCGACGTGCCTCGGACATGTGTTCTCTGCCGAAGGTGTGTGCACAGATCCAGAAAAAGTGTCAGCAGTTAAAGACCGGAGACGCCCCGAAAATATTCATCAGCTAAGAAGATTCCTGGCGCTTTGCATCTACAACAGCACATTCGTGAAAGAATTTTCTTCCCTCGCAAAACTCCTTCACAAGCTCACAGAGAGCAAACAGAAGTTCTTGTGGAGAAGCGAATCTGAGGATGCATTTAACAACTTGAAGGGAGCTTTAACATCGGCTCCAATTCTGACGTATCCTCAGCTCGACAAATCATTTATTGTCGGCACGGATGCTAGCAATGAGAGTGTCGGTGCAGTTTTGTCCCAGGTGGAAAGCATACCCTTAGTAGTCGTGGCTTAGGGATTGACGTGCTCTAACCACACCCAAATTTGTTCCTGGCACTAGAACTAACCACACGCAATTTCGTTTCTGGCAGTTATAAGTTAAGGACCGCAGATTCTTCGCGCTCTTTTTCCTTTACATTTCACGACATTTTATTTTATTTCTACATTATGTAACTGCAATAATTTCTACAGAATGTAATTGCATGCTAGCATTAAGAGTATTGCGAACAGGAAAAAAAAAAAAAGACGATGAAACCATAAATTGATTATATTTAAATTTTTCTAAAACATAAAGTTCTCAAATTTTCCGTGTTATAATAGTACATATGCTTTGAAAAACCTTAACTTAAATAAGCAACGATAAAAAAATTATGTAAATTCTATATTGCTTTTTTCAAACTCACAGAACAAATTTGACTAGAAATCAAATCCTGTTATTATATATTTACTTGAGCACAAAACAGGATAAAGTTAAGATTTGTAATATAATATGATCACCTTTTGAAGTAAATCCTTTTCTTTTCTATGACAGCTAGCCCCTCCCCCTCTCCTCGTTTACTTACCATTTTGCTGTCACATCTAAGTTAATCGAGTATCCCATTTATTATTATTATGAAAAAGGAAAATCTAAGAACTATATACGTTTCTTGGCGCCCGTTACACAAAGAAAATACTCAAACTCTTTCTTGAAGGCCTTTCAAACATGCATTTCGATTATTCTACTTTTTTATGCATGTTCAAAAACATTCTTTTACATGGAACTACAATCGGAAATGTCGACATTATTTCGTTGTAACAATTCAACACTTTAGACCTCTCACATCTTCGCATAGAAAACAAGAAACACACTGAGTACTTTGCACCAGCTGACGATTAACCTCACTTCGCTTAGTAAGGGTAGCGTTTTTTTGCTCTCACGTGGCGTGGCTTATTCTTCTTCCCCCGGCTTAACTCTCTTTGTTCTACAATAGGCAAGACGCCATCTCCATATATTCTAACCTCCTTGGTTTTATCACATTTGGAGAAATATATATACATTTATGCAGATTCTTCATTATTTAATTTCTTTAAATATAATACAGGCCTGCATGATTTGGTGGCAACAGTTTGAAAAGTGATTCAGACTTTTAATGTTTCAGACGCGAAACCGCAGACATCCCTTTTGATCCATTTTCGTAAATGTTCTATAATTATCGAGGCTGCTACTGCACTTTTCGCTGTGGATTGTAGGCTCAACTTGACGAATGGTGACTATATTGACTTTTGTACCTAGTAACTTTTTGCGTGGTTATCCAATTTGCGCACCATCAAAGGTAAAAAGCTAAATTTTAATGGAATACGTATTTCGACAATTGAATCGGTTACCCGAAATATCAACTGAATAAAAATGGCGAAGTTCTTTAATAATTCGCAAATTCACGATGAAGATCGTGAAAAGATGAATACTTTAATCCGCGATAATAAAGCATAGGATTATGATACCGAATTAAACACCTTAAAAATTCTCTTAATTACAAAAATCTCAAGATCCCTCTTCAGAGATAAAATCAAATGAGAACATAAAAGCTTCTAACACCACAGCTGATAATGGCCCGTCCACATCACACGCAAATCAAACTGGCAAAAAAAGTGCCTTTACTGATAGTGATGGATTTACTTCACGAAAAAATTCAGTAAAAAGACCAACAACAACTTCAACTCATAATGAAATTAAACAATCTAATAAATTCGCTGATTTAGCAGAAGATGACTGCATGGATGATGAAGATCCTGGCGTAAACTCCTATCAACCAAAAGTTAACATCCCGCCCATAGTTTTGGATGAGTTCACAGGCAATTGGAAAGCCATAAAAGATGAAATGGAAAGGATAATATCACTAATTACCGCGACAATATAAAAAGTGGATCCCTTATTATTCAACTCTACGAAATAGATTACTATCGATTTATGACAAAATATTTCCAAACAATAGGCATGCAATTTCATAGATTTAAGCTAAATTCTGAAAAACCTCTCAAAGTAGTTGTTAAAAAACTTCCAAACAACACGAACCCGGAACTTATTCGGAAAGAATTAGTCAGCAAAAATATTCCAGCTTTAAAAGTTCGACAGCTTACCTCGGTAAGAAATGGTCAATTAGTTAACATCCCTATCTTCCAAGTGGACCTTAAAAAATCCATTTAAGGAAATAATGTTTACAGAATTAAAACACTCAGAGGACTAGACGTCGCAATCGAGACTTACCGATCTTAACCAGGGCCCATGCAGTGCCATACGTGCCAGCGGTACGGGTACTCACGAGATCACTGTAACTACAAATCTAAGAGCTTAAAATGCGTGTAATTTCATGAAACTTACACTTGCCCTCAGAAGAAAAAGGATGGAAAACCAGCAATGTGTGCCCTCTGTGGCGAAGGACATGTATCGTCCTATAAGAGTTGCAGTAAGCACCCGAAAAACATCAAAAAAGCTATAGAAGCAGCTAAAAATAAAGGAGAAGCCCAAAATTCAGAGAATCAAAATAAATCTAACTTCAATAATGAAGAATTTCCCTCGATACATAAAAATGGTGAACGAACTTTCCTTATTTGGATGGATCAAAATACACCTTAACAAAGCTAAAGAATTCCTAAATAACTTCAAATCTGCAAAATCCATAGTGGATAAGTTAGAAATCGGCATAGCTGCCGTAGATTATTTCTCAAACATAAGTTTAGATTTATAAACTATGTTTGCCGCCTATGCAAATTAATGTTTCTACATGCAAACTGCGGTTTGCACTTATCACTATGTAAAAACTCATCCGAACTTGTGATGCTAAACGTCGACACTGTACATGTTTACTTTTATTTCACTTTTAACATTGGCTGCGATGAAGTCCCGCCCTTAAGTTCAAGTTTCTCATTTATCATCAATTAAATATCATCGACTACGAACTTTCAGTATTTTTCCAATGAACTTTGAACTATTATTTAATGGAATATATTGTTAATCACTGTTTAATCAAGTTATTTAATGAATTTAATCCATTTTTCCTATCACTACTGCAAACTCAAGAACCAGCCAACCAGAGTCATTCCATTACTTTCATCGCATCGGCTCGAACTTTACATGATTTAAAAATTGAAATTTCATAATGATTCAGTTGTATTTTCGCCTCTGTGCGTTGGTATATTAGTTAAAACACCTTATTTTTTGTACCTAGGCAATGTTACTTTGTTACAAATTTCAATATATTGGTGAAAACTCTCAGTAGTTGTGTACCAGAATGTAAGACACGATACTCGATACTCGAAAATTGCAAAACGAAAACAATAGTTCTTCACTAAAACAAATTATATATCGAAATGATTTAAAAATGAAATTTAAATGATATTAAAGAAAACACAATTTCCTTATTTCCAAACACAAGAGTTTTTTTTTAAAATTTAGACTAGAAATGAGGAATTTCAAATTTGATTGATATCTTTACAAAAAAATAATTACCTTATTTGTGACTTTTCTCATACATTTGCACGTATCGCTTTTGCCATATAATTTAGAAACTTTTAATTTAGATTAGAAACATGTAAAATATTGACGGGTGTTGACGTAGAATATAAAAGTGGAAAGCGTAATGCTGAAGGCAATAATTGCAGCTAACTTCTTTAAAACATGCAAAAAATCAATATTAGTATATCATTTCATATTCATTGATTAAGAGATAAACTGTGTAAGAGGAATGAGAAATGCTATAGTCAGCATAATTTTCCCGTTAACGACTTTCAAGCGGTACAGTTCAAAATTATGTACAGCAGAATTGCGAGAGTAAATACCATACTTACAGATTTTGTTTGCATTGTAATAACTGGATGACAAATATTTAAAGAAGATTCTTTTTCTTCAGACTGATCACAAGTAAAAGAAAATTTTAAGTTTTCTTTTTAAAGTAACTTCACGTTGCGACGCTTGAGAGTCTTACCAAGTTAGAGACTCAACGAAAGTTTCAGAAAATAACGATAGATGGCGCCACGAATGCATTCTAGAGATGTTAACTCCGTTACTATAATTCATAATCGTCCTTATTGCGCGTTTAAAATAGACATGATTGATGAATTCGATTATCTTTAATTTCTATCTCCTTCTTTTTAAAAATTTTTTTTTAGTTTTTTAACGCAATTAATATTTTAAACAGATCTTGCAATCTTAAGATAAACAGAAATCTGAAAATGAATACCGCTGAAAACTCATATGCATTTTTGAAAGGCGAGAATTTTTTTCCACTTTACTTCACATCAACAAAAGATTTGATTAAAAAACGTTCTTTATTTCCATGAAATAAAATATAGAACATAGTTTTTCCGAAAAAATTAAAAAAATTAACAGTGCAATTATTTTTTGCCTAAATCTATTTTTTTTTTTCAAATAAAATAGAAGAATAAAATTAATATATATTTTCGTGAGTTTTAAAACAAAGGATGCATTCAAAAAAAAATTTTAACTTTGTTAAAATTCAACAAAGACTCAGCTTTTATTTGTTTAAAACAAAACGAGGAAGTTATTTCTATTCAACTACAATTACTCTGAAACGTCATATTTATAGATATAAAACAACAAAATAAAAATTAAGCTGCAATTTTCAGATTACAATGCGCCGTACTACACAAAGATAAGAAATTCATCTGTGCGGTCTCCTTACGAATCGCACTCTTTGAGCTGTTATGAGGTATGAAACGACATACTTTGACAGCGCAGGCGCAATAACTTGTTCACTAATGTCCCTATTTAACATAATGTAATGATTACAGTTCAGTAATGACTTCACTTACAAGAGTCAATTTCATAGCCACTATTATGGGATTTCAGTGATCTGTACTTTATCGATCAGCGATCTGCACTGCATCGAGGGGCCCTCAGGGGGTCGAAGAACCGATGACCTATTAGCTCCGCTGACACCGCCTTCAAGTATATGTAATAAATCAGATAACGTGAAATATAACCGAAAAATTAAAAGGAGACTTTTATCTCTAGAAGATTGTCACATAAGGAAAATAGTAACTTTACTTATAAATGATTTGTTCCTATGCATTCAATATAAAGCGTCACTTGAAGTTATTGAACCGTTATTACAGCTTCTAATAGATTTATAATAAAAGTGTTTTTAGTTCTATATGCAACAAGAATACCAAAACGCAAATCAGTCAGTTGCCAATCATTACTTGGAGTTGCTTCATTAGTATACTAGAGTCATCACCACAAAAGTCTAGCATCTCGAATTACTGCGTTACATGTGCTGTAGAAAAGTCTTCTAACAATTAAACTCATTCACAAAATTTTGCGAACTTCTTCAAACAAATTCACT
Source organism: Stegodyphus mimosarum (assembly GCA_000611955.2). Lineage (NCBI taxonomy): Eukaryota > Metazoa > Arthropoda > Arachnida > Araneae > Eresidae > Stegodyphus > Stegodyphus mimosarum. The sequence continues at coordinate 1,355 of KK115380.1, read as the reverse complement.
GTTGAATGCAAAAAAGTTTCAGACATTACCTAATTTATTGAACATTTCGTTAAGTAACGCTATAAAGCAGCTCCTTCATTTGCCAACCTTTCAGGCTAATTATAAGAATAGTTTCAAAGCAAACTACTTTATTCTTCGGATAACCGTTTTAACTCTCCGAATAATCTATAATTAGCAGTTATAGCTAACAACTTTAAATAAGAAATCTAAAGGGTTATTTAAAAAAAAGTATTATTTTTTTAAAAGAGTTATAAAATTTTTTAAATGTGGGGCATGAAAGTTTTTTTAATAACCTGTCTTTAAGAAAATTAGTGTCGAACAGAGTTTTACATATGTTTATCTCAATTTTTTAGCAGTACAAGGCTTTGGATTATCATAACAGTAAAGTTTTTGATCAAAATAGCCTTGAAAACGATGAAATACCTTTTGTGTATATACTGATTGCTTTTAGTAGGAATAAAAGCGTTTTTATTCGCGGCTGTGACTGTGATCGTTAATATAGTGATAATTAATAATCATAGATGCAATAAGTCGAGTTAAATATTTACTCCCAAGTGAGGAAAGAAATCTTGGGATTTATTTCCGTGCAATTCGCACACCGTTATACCAATTTCTTTCATTTTGGAAAGTTTTAAAATCGCGATTATATATACGCGGAAAAAATTACATTGAATATTGGTTTCCTCAAATTTTACAGTTATAATTTTGCCCACGATATAAGTCTTATGATATGGCAATTAGATGCGGCATTCTTCACTGCAAGTCTTTTAGAAAAATCGCCTGATGACTTACCAGCACCGGAGATTTTCTATAAGAACCACGCAATATTCCTTTCCTATGTTCGCCAGTCGGAGAGACTTCGCCACAGAGAGCGCATCCGAAATAGCGGAAAAAGTCCGTTGTCTGAGCTGCGAGGTGACGAGTCTGCCAGTCGGCTCAAAGGGGAGTTCATCCCCTCTCACATTGAACGCATTTACTTTGGGATATATTTGGTAACAAAATGCGTTAAATAAATTTATACGTGTCTTTGACTTGATAGCTTGTTTCTGGCAATGAATAATGTAAGATAACGCAATTCTGTATAAAGTCACTAACGCCATCCATGTTCACTTGCATGAATCCATCTGATATCATCTTAAACAGATCTGGCCATTAAAATGTGATCATCAGTAGAGAGTGCCGATAGGAGAACTTTCTATGTCTTCAGATGCATTGATAATCATTTTCTGTAAAAGAATTTAAAATCTAAATAATTAAATTCTTAATGATAAAAAAAACTAACATTTGTTGTTATAAGTAGTGTGAAACGGACAGTTCAGGGCCAGGAGGCGGATTGCGGATGAGCCCGGAAGCAG
>KK115378.1:250972-270525 GCA_000611955.2 Stegodyphus mimosarum | reverse complement strand
TCAGCTTTTTCTTTATCATGAAAATCTTTAAAAGAGGACAGTATTAACTGATCATCAAATATTACGTTATTTATTCTAAGAATAAACAGATGGGATACTTCTTATCACTTCTGCTTATTCTATAATGATTCAGTGTGATTAGCATCTTCCTGGAAAACATGAGGTTATGGGAATAAATAACGTGATTATCGATTAGAAGAATGAAATCATAGCAGGATAGTGAATCAAATGGTCCTTTCTTATCAGTAAATGACTATGTAAATAAGTTGTTTAGAAATATCCTATCTCACTATATTTCTCATTTCATTGCAAATCTTGGAGGATTGTACTTGGAAGCAGTTATTCTTAACTCTTATAATACTCATGATGACCGAAATATTTGATGATCAGTTAATACTGTCCTATTTTAAAGATTTTCATGACAAAGAAAAAGCTGATTCTATATTTGCGGAACTGTGCACCTATCCTTTCCAACCCGTGAAACTGAATATTTACGGCCGTCAACATATTCCAGCTCGACTTTGTTGCGCCTTCGGGGATGAAGATGGACTCACCTACAGTTTTTCGGGGACATCAATTGCCGCCCAGCCCTGGACTCCTATGCTGCAGCAAATTAAAAGTGAAGTGGAAGCACTCACCCACGAAAAATATAATTACGTTCTACTCAATAAATACCCTACCGGAGATGCCAAGATATCCGCGCACAGAGACGATGAAAGCTCTCTGGACCCTTCCTACTGCATTCCCACACTGAGTTACGGTGCGACGCGAGTGATGCATTTTACAAGAGAGAATTATATGACTCACATTCTGAGTCTTGAACATGGATCGCTTCTAGTGATGAAACCCCCCACTAATGTAATCTGGAAACACGGTATTCCATCCCAGCCCGAAGTGAAGACTATTCGAATAAGTTTGACGTTTAGAAAACTTATATCTCCACAAGTGAAGCGTTCTTCTGATGAAATGGACTTCGGTTATTATGACGATATAACCCCCAAACCGTATATGAATAAAAGGACTTTTCTGCATAAGAAATCACGTTTAGAAGATAATGAGATACTCGAGATACCTCAGGACGATTGGTTGAGTCGGCATTACCAGTCATCACGAAATTATGATGAAGTGATCAATTATTGGTCATTAGAACGGATGTGTCGTCTTTCCATCGTTGTGAGCAGGAATAATAACGTTCGAATTCATATACAGAACTCTGCAGAAAAGAATAATTTCAACTGTGGATCTTCCCTTGAGGGTGTGAGTATGACTCCTGCGACGTGGTATGATTTTATGAAAAAATTATCAAACTTTAATTTCAAGTATTCGGAAGCATCCTTCATAGCCAATAATCAGTTGGCGGTGTTTTGTACAAACGCGCAATGTGTTCTTCAACGAATTTTTAAAAGCTCCTGCGGTGGTTTCCGTCTCGTAGCAGATTGTTTTGAATTAGAGTCATATCAGACCGATAAACTTTTAGATTTATACAGTGAAGTAACACAGACTATCCAAACTGCTCTATTTCAAAATGTGTTACCGGATGAGATACGAAAACGGCGATCAAAATGCCAGCAGCTGGAACATTTAACTAGTGAGCAATGCATGCAGAAAGTTAATAATATTATTTACGAGGAGTACTTAACCAGTCTCAACGAGGTATTTATCTGTGAGGGATGTGCAGTCGATCATCCAAGTCAGCGCCGCCACCCCTGTATAATGGAGACGACTCGGGAAAAAGCTATGAATTATACTGACAAAGCTATGTTGTCAATGAACTTTAAAAGACTTGCTCAAAAACTGTATGTAGACACATGCTGTTGTATTTATGACAGCGATGACTTTTTAAAGAATATTTCGTTGTCAACTTTACGTGATAGAATAGAAAATTTGTGAGAAAAAATTATTTTAGTAAGTATGTATTTTAATAAAAAATGTTTTATTTATATTGAAATGTATCGTTATTTAGCTGTCAACTGTTTCATATTATGTTTTAATGAATATCTCTTTACCTTTCTCTTACTGCTTAAGTCTTAATAAGGTATCATAAGAATACTCTTTTTATCCGTATACTGCTTATTGGAAATAATTTGTTAGTCAGGTTTTATACTAAAATACAAGATTTCACATTTCGTGGAAATATGCATAAAGTTTTACTTTTCGTATTGTTCTTAGTGGGCATGTGGGTCTTGGGTATTTAATTGTATTTTCCACTAATAATGCTTGTGACTAATCTAATAATATGTATCATAAATCCGCTTATCTTTTAAAATTTCTAATTTAAATTTAATTAAAGTTAGTTGAATCAATATTGACTGTATCTAAAATGTTGATTGTACTTCACAATGATTCGTGGTTCTTATGTGTATAGTGACAAGGCTAGATAAAGTGAACATCAGGTTTTTCCGACTGATAGCAAATCTGAAGCCGATAAGAATATCCTAAGACTCATTTTTAGGTAAATAAGTTGTTCTTTGTTGGAATTCTGGGAAAAAAAAGCTTAAATTTGGTAAAGTTTCTATCTTCATTTTGGATAAAATAGTAAATAATCTACAGTGGAGCATGCTTATTTTGTATTAAGTTCTTAAAATTAGGAAAATAGTTCTAAGATAGTTATTCTGTACTGAGGAAATAATGCAGGAAAAGTTGGATGATTTAGATAGCCTTTGGAGTTTTTCTCTTGGAAAACAGCAATATTTAGCAACAATAATTAAATTACATTTCTCAAAAATGCATAGAAAGTTCCTATAATGCGAACATATACGTACAAATATAAGAAAATATTATAATTATTTGGGTGTAATTTTGCATTGAAAGGGGATTATTCCTCATTAAATGTGTCTTAGTAAAGAATAGTTAACTTACATGATGAGAATTTTATGAAGAAATTTCTGTATTCGGGGCAGATGGAGGTAAAAATATTCAGAAATATAGCGGAGACTTGGGTAAAGTGTCTCTTACTGTTTCTTTCTTTGGTTCCTTGCGTAACTATATGTATATTGGTAAGGATATATGATGTGTAAAAGTATGGCAGGTGTTTCATAAGATTTCTTTCATAAGAAAATAACTTGGTAAATAAATTAATGAAAACTGACATTTCGCTAATTTTACTTGAAAGTTGTCTATGAAGGCAGAAATACTCGTACTTGGTGCAGAAAAAAGGTGATAAATTTAGCATAGTCGGGGCATTTAAAGTGATGTAGGATGCAATGAATTAGCAAAAACATACCGAATTAAAAGGTATGAAACGTCTAAAACAATATGAAAGATTTCTGTATGTATATATGAAGCAGTGAAAAAGGTTCTGAAATTATAGATGAAAATTGGGAATTCATTCTAAAAATTCGCAATCTATCAAGTTAGCTTAATAGCAATCTAGGTTCAAAACTGAACATTGGTAATACTGAAGAGCTTAAATGCATGTATTCAGATATAAATGATGTAAAAACTTTAAGGAAATACATGAATACTCAGGAAAGGTTAAAGTCTGAAAATGCGAATGAAGAAAAATATTAGAATCAGTCATGGTAAGACTGCTATAAAACAAGAAATTGTACAGTTGGCAAATTAAAACAGTACTATAAAATATAGAGTAAGTAAAGGCTATTCAATGAATTGGGTACAAATAGCAGTTAAAGGTTGTAAAATAAAATGTTTAATTGAAAACTATCTCTATATTTAAGACATTTAAACGTGTATATTTAGCTGAAATAGTAAAATCAAAAGCGTGATTACAACCGAAAATTATAAAAATGGGTTAAAATTTAGAGTATGTTGGGAACTAGAAAGAAACAAAGTGTCAGAAAAGTATAAAAATTACATCTAAAATAATTAAAGTTCATGTATATGGTAAGAAAATATAATAAACAAGTTCAAAATTAGAGTACTTTAAAAATTACGAAGGTTTGAAATGTACGAGTTACATAAGATGTAAGTAAAAAATAGCATCTAAAATTAAATAAAGTCCATATATATGATAAAAAACAGAGGAATTAAGCTAACCTTAAGAGCCTGTTTGAAATTACTAAGGTTAAAACGTATGAAAGTAGTTAAAAATTATATGAAAGTCATGTACAAAGTAGTTAAAAATTAAATGAAAGTCGTGTACATAGTGTGAAAATATAGCAAATTAGTTAAAATTCAGAGTATGTTGGGAACTAAAAACGTCGAAAAATAGAAAAGAAGTTAAAATTTACATGTAAAATTATATAAAAGTTAGGTACATGATAGGAAAATATACGAATTATGTTAAAGTTAGGACTATACTGGAAATTATGAAAGTTAAAATGTATGAAAGTAGTTACAAATGGGATGTATATTATGCGAAAATATAGCAAATTAGTTAAACTTTAGAGTATGTTGGGAAGTAAAAACATTAAAAATAGGAAAGAAGGTTAAAAGATTAAATCTAAAATTAAATAAAAGTCAGTGTGTATAGTGTGATAATATAATAAATAAGCTTAAGATTTACGAAATAAATTAAAAATTTTACATCTAAATTAAGTGAAGGTCATGTAAACGATCAGAAAATATCAGAAATAAGTTAAAATATACAATATGTTGAAGATCGCAAATGTTAGAAAGTATGAAAAAAAGATTGAAATTATATATAAAATTAAATGATATAATAAATAGAAACATATATTTCAATAATTACGCTCGTAAAATATAGCAAATAAGTTATAAATTGGAGTACATTAAACATTACGAAGGTTAGAAAGAAGGGAAAAAGTTAAAATTGGATCTAAAATTAAAATCATATGATAAATTAAAATGTATATCTGAATAATTACACTCCTAAAATTTAATAAGTGAAATAAAATTACGAGTATATGGTTAAAAGATATGAAGAACGTCCTGTGTAAAATGAGTAATGTAATTAAGATAAAGGAAAATGAATATGCTCTGATGAAATAAAAAATACATACGTTAAAACTAAGAGTGCATAGGACATTATAATTCTTGAAATATAACGCAAAAATTAAAAATTTACATCTACCTGTCAGTCATTAAATTCCAGGCGTTTAGACAACATTGGAAATAACCATTATATGCCTAGTAAAGACGAAGAAAAATACAAAGGAAAAAAAATCCTAAAATTAGAAATTACCCCTGGAAAATCAACAAATGATAATCTCTTATCAAAGTGTGACGACATCTTATCAGCTAAATTCAAACTGTGCCTCCTGACTTGCACCGCCTCAATCCGCCTCCCGACTTGCACCGCCTCCCGACTTGCACCGCGCACCGCCTGCGAGTTTGAGATCCTGGCGCTGAACTCTCACTTTCACACTACTGTTATTAGTGCATTAAAGACTTATGGCATGCAAAATGTATTGCTTATGGCATATCTATGTTACTTATAGAATCCAGAATCTCAGATTCCCTATGTAAAGTTGTAATCAAGTCTTTTAAAGAAAGTAAGAAAACTGTTAACACCAGTGATATTTTATATTGCAAATGATTCGGAAATATGAAATTCATTCTTGACTGTCAATAACTGCTTATGAATTTCTTTCGATGCAGAGATATCTCAGATTTCTTGGAGAAATTTCTTACTCTTATATTTCAAATAAAAATTTTCAATAAAACAAAATAATCGGTGAAGATTAAGGTAATGCCACAATATTTCATAAAAATTACTATTTATTGCAGAACTGTTTTCAACCCAAAGTCTGAATTTTAATGCATAGCAGTTTCGCAATGGAGGCAGAAATCAATACCAAGGAAGGGTTTATAAGCTTAATTCTAATTATCACTAGTGTAATGATTACATGCATTACTATCTCGTAAAGAGGGGCTAAAATTGAAATTTTTAAAATATTAGTGTGCTTCCATTAAGATGCATAAAATAGTGAGGTCAATCAATAAACATAAAGTAGTTATTACCAGAAATTCGAAAGAAGAAACTTTCATGCATAATGCAGCCCCTTAATGATGAAACAAACGAACCTTATTGTTACCTTCACGCAGGACCCACTAAGCGATAAAGTCACTAAACACTGGTAGTTTGGTCCGAGGTTCGAATCCCGGCGAACGGTCTGGCTGCATGGGCGTTTTCCTGCTTTTTCCCATCTATAACGTGGATACGAACCAGTTTTCCTTAGAAAATCCACCACGAAGGCATCCCTCCCTTTAGGCAGATAGCTCTCGAGTGCTTTGCCGTAATCAAATAAACCAAACCGAACTTATCTTCGCGCAACTCATAAACATGTAATCTTGCATTTTTACAGGAAGCTGTTACGAACAAAATGCATAATTCTAGCAGTACTGTTTATCAGAAACTATTTTTTATGAGAACCAGACTTATTGTTTACTCCGTTTGTAACAAGACTGTAACTTAATACTGATAAAACAGAATGCTAGTTTTATACAGAGTGTTAGTTTGTTTTGGTTTATTTGATTACGAAAAGCAAGCAAGGCTTATCTCCATAAGGGAAGGGAGGCCTTTGGGGAAAAATGTCTAAGGGAAACTGGCTCGCATCCACATTACACATTTGGAAAACCATGAAAACATCCACGCAGTCAGCCATCCCATTCCTCAGGAATTGAACCTCAGATCGAATTATCCCTATTCAGCGACTTCACAACTCGGCCGCTTGTAGGCTTAACAAGTGTTAGAAAAAGCATCGCATTTTCATTGTAACGGCTGCTTACGATATTTCCTTAAACTTTGACCAGTTTCAGATCCTGTCAGATACTCCCAGTTATAAATCTTCTCATAATATAGAGAGTTCTATGAAAACCTTTTCACTGTTGGAGTTGGGAGGATTCCTTGAACATTAAAATCTAGTTTTGATGTGGTTTCAGTAGTGCAAGAACCCAGTTAGAAAAATGTTCATTCATCTTTATTAAGATAAGCCCAATCATTTTCATCACTTCATGTCCAACATTTATGTAAATGTGTAAATTAAGCGCTCTTTTTAATCTAATAACGGGAGAATCATTCGCAATCGTTTGTAGTTAATTTCTTAACTTGATTGAAAAGCGGAAAATTTCGATATGGAAAGTCATTTATGTCTGAAAACTCTTTCTTGAATATATCCTACAATTTTGCATGCAAAAATGTGGACTATCTTGCATTTAAATTTTTAAAGCATTTTAATAAGTGGAATATTTGCTTCGTAAGGACATGTAAAAGGTTTGATTTTGTATTTATATAATCCTTTCACCCACAGTGTTCATAAAATTCTGTGCCTTTTATATTGAAAAATTTTGAGATTACTTTCAGAAATCTAATAACTGGAAGCAGTATACCGGGTAGCCATAATTAAACTGGCAGTGTTCACAGTGTTCTGTAGCGCGATCTATTTGCGAGAATGTCGCCACATTTTGTAGGAAGATTAAACAAGACGGGGGACGAAGGTTTCCGCGAAAAAACAAATTAGTTCCAAAAGTCACGGCTAGGGGAATATTTGGCGCTGTGTAATAGAACATAGAGCAGGGATGTGCAAACGTTTTCGCATAGCTACCTAAGTTATACTGGGATAGGGCAAAGCCCAGGCGCCCATTAAAATGACACCGTTCACGGAAGGATCGCGGGCCAAAAATCGAAAAAATAATGTTTGGCGGGCCAAGATGAATTTTTCTAAAATTTTAAAAACAATATACAAGTATTACAGTTTAATATATTAATGAGATGAATGAAACTGCGATTTCATTTTTAAAAGTTCTTTGTATTGAGGTTCGAAGTGAGATGTACTGATTCTAAGGAACGAGGCTAAATGCTCATCTGTCAGTCTACTTCTGAAATAATTCTTTCTAAGGTTCATAGTTGAAAACACTTGTTCACATATATAAGACGAAGCAAACATAGCACTGATTTTCTAATTCACCTATATTGAATTCCCATATGTCTGCTCCACAAGAAAAAGCTAACGCTTGTTGGCGCCAATCTACAGCTATAACTAACAAATAACTTCCGCTTTTATCACTTTACCGATTGAAAACTGCTTGTGTTTGCTATTTCCTTCGATTTATGTTTTGTAGGAAAAAAAATAGAGAATGTAAACAGGTTACCAGCTCTTTGAAAAAAAGGAAGAAAAAATATAAGATTTAAACAAAGTAGAAAAGGAGATGGATATATAATATATGAATATTTCTTTTAATTTGCCTCTGACCGGCAAATTAAAATTCTATCCGCGGGCCGTAGTTTGCCCATCCCTGACATAGAGGGTAACAAATGCAAATCAATACGGAAATTACCTTTTATTTTGCCTTCAAATGAGGTTCAATGTGGCTTCCGTTGTTGTGGACCACATATTGCATTCTGTGCACAGTATGCACAACAGCAGAAAGTAACATGTCTGCAGGAATTTCCCGTACAGTCCGTGATATGTTATCCTTCAACGTAGCCAGGTCCTGGACCACTCCTTGATAGACCTTGGACTTAAGGTAACCCCATAGCCAGAAGTCGCATGGGGTAAGATCAGGAGACCGAGGTGGCCATGCAGTTGGAAAGTAGCGGCTAATGACTCTTTCTGTTGTGAATTCCTGTCGTAGCATCTGTTGCACCCGTACAGCAACGTGTGGAGGGGCTCCATCTTGCATGAAAATGATTTCCCGCAGGCATTGTCTTTGCTGAAGTGCCGGAATGACAAAACTGTTCAACATGTGGCGATATTTCTCTCCGGTAACAGAACAGGTTTCCGGTCCTGTCGGGGTAATGTTCTCATAGAAGAATGGACCTACGATAAATTCCGCTGTGAACCCACACCAAACAGTTACCTTTGGTGAATGTAAGGGAATTGCTGTGACTGCATGTGGCGATTTATCATCCCGAATTCGGCAGTTCTGGGTATTCACAGTTCCATTCAGGTAAAAGTGGGCCTCGTCTCCCCATAAGATTTTCCACGGCTAAGCAGCATCCACCTCCATTCCGGCAAGAAAGGTGAGAATAAAAGTCAATCGCTTATCATGGTCGGGGTACAGTAATTCCTGTACGCGGCTGATCTTGTACTGATAGAAGTTGATAATCTTTCGTAAGATTTTCCATACCGTAGTGTAAGGCATATCCATATTCCGAGCTACTCCACGAGCGCTAGAGGTGGCAGCAATATTGTCTGGTCCTCTGTCGACAATCGCCGTGGCAACTGCTTCAATTGTATCCTGTGGTACAGGTTTTCGTCCTCTGCCTGACTGAACCTTCAGAGAACCTGTTTTCTCAAACGTCGCAACCATTGCTTTTAGCTCATTAACTGACACAGGACCGTTACCTTTACGCATTTTTTTCTGCGTTCTAAAAGCACGAAGAGCGGCTGACGCGTTGCACTGGTTGAGGTAAAAGAATTTGACCAGTAACGCACGCTCGACTAAAGAAGGAGACATTGCACATAAACTTTCAATCCGATTGATTCGAAACGTAAAACATTATGCCTTTTAAAACCCAAGCAGCTGGCACTGTGCTGGCACGCAATGTAGCGTGAAATTTGAATAAAGAACTTCTTCTTCTGCTCAGCGTACGTGATATTGCAGATCACGAAACTTTATCGGTGTTTATGTAGAATTTATGCTTTTTTAAAAGTGTTGCCATATTGCACTTGAACTAAATCAGAAAATGTGCATAATAAAAGATAATTTTATTATGCATTAATTTGCCTTTGTTAACATTCTATTTTCTATTACACAGCGCCAAATATTCCCCTAGAGGTGACTTTTGGTACTCATTTGTTTTTTCGCAGAATCCTTCGTCCCCCGTCTTGTTTAATCTTCCTATAAAATGTGACGTCATTCTCGCAAATAGATCGCGCTACAGAACACTGTGAGCACTGTCAGTTTAATTATGGCCAGCCGGTATATCTAGAATCAATATTGAATAAACTGCTTATTAACAGTATTACTTTTACAGATAAGACAAAATTTGTAACTTTTTATGCTATGAATCAGCTTCTCTGCTAAAAGTCTCATAGGAATTATCTCATTTCAGTTGTTTTCTTTCAGACTGGAAATGTGCCTATTTGTGAAACCAGTAAGGAGATGCTACAAGAAGAGACCCTTTACATTCCACGGAGATCTGTTTTTCAAGAAGGGAAATTCACTTCAAGATGGAAGTTCGTATAGAAGAATATAAAATGCCATATGTGGCATCATATGAGAATAGCTATAATTATTCATAAAATTTTATTCATTTGTGCCAAACAATTTTCAAAGTTAAGTATACGATCTCAATCCAAGAACATTTAATATTCAGGTAGAGAAGTTTAGAAATATGAGCGCCACATAGCAAATATAAACTAGAAGTAGAAAATAAAATCTTTGACGGTAATACAGCCATTATTACGCTGCTGAATTTTTTATCTAATAAAATATTTTCTTAAAACAAAAGTACAGTACTGGTGCTTTGTAGTTTTCTTAGAAACAAGTAATTCTTTGTGTATTTAATTCTTCAAATCAACTATATCTATAATATGTATAAAAGAGAATAACGAAAAATCCTGGAGAGATCAGTCACAAACATCTTCGGTTCAAACGAATATATACCCTTACATATGTTGTGCAAAATGTGACACGGCATAATTCGCATATTAAGCTTGATTGACTTAATTCTTACACAGTTTAGGACAATAAACGAGTTCGATGTCTTCCTTATGTTTCATCTGCGAACTCCCTATACTAAGCCATCAGACAAATGGTCTCTGGCCTCCAGCTTCTCCAAGCGAAGAAGCTTTAGAAGATGTACTTGCTATTTCGGTGCCTGATACAACTGTAGTTGGCTCCACATATCACGAAGACTGCCTTGTTTGTAACACTTGTGGTTTACGTTTGGCAGGTTCCAACATTCAACGAGCAAGACGGTATCAAAATAAAATATACTGTTCTCTTCACTATGCTGATGTCTCAGGGCTAAGCAGTGGTGATGAGTTTATGCAGAAACTAAGGGATTATAAAAGACAGAGTCTGGGTTGTGCTGAAGCTCGGAGAAAAAGTTCAACTACTCTGCAGTTCCCCGTTCCTGTCCAAGCTTGCCCTGGCAGTGGATCTTGCGAAGGTTTCCCGCATACCATAAAAGTTATTCCGGGTTATTGGATTGAATGTAGTGGCAGTAATACAACAAATGACTCACTTAGCGTTAATTATACAGCCCAAGATTTAGAGAAGAAGTTTGAACTGATATCTGTTGAAGAAGAAACTTATGAGAAATATTTTTATGGAACTGAACACTGGAACTATTTCACAAATGACGAAGCTCTTGGACCTGTTATTCTTAGTATAAAGCAAGAAAATGTGTACAACCGAGACCAGTTTAGGTAAGATGATTTTTAAAATTTTTGTAAACGTTTATCTTCATTATTCAGCTGTACTGAACACAGGATTCGATGCATTATCTCCGAAAAAGAAAATTATTTAGATACTCATTAAACACGATTGCTTAGAAATTTTATAATATAATTAATAACAATAGTAATACTCAGCAACCATTTCTTGTTCTTTTACAGATTGGTTACAAAAAGATTATCGCTGAATGATTTTAAAGTATGCAAATATATATAAGCGAATATATTAAACTGTGAGTGAAGTTCAAAATAAAAGCTTCTTAAACTCAAGATGCTCTCTGAAGTATTAAATTGAAAAGAATAAATACAAAATCAGAATAGTTAAAAAAAGCATATAGTTACAAAGTAATGAAGCTATTATAACGCGTTATTTTTATACGGGATTTATCACTTGAAGAATAACTCAGAAAGTCTAAACACATATGTAACAAATCTACAAAAACTAAATTAAGCACACACACACACACACACACACATATATATATATATATAAGATGTACTGCGAGGAAAAAGTAATTTACATGTAAGACAACCTAACGTATAGAGTATATTAAAATAGATATTTTCTGTAGGCACATACTTGCGACTGCAAATTTTTTCAAAATAAGTTGGATAATTTTATGAAAGAAGTTTCAGTGCTTTGGGTAGGAAAGCTTTACGTATATGAAATTTAACCTTTTGCATGGGCTCCAGAGAGGAAAAAATTAAATAATAAATGTTCAACACAAGGGCATTTAGAAAAGAGACTTTTGAACCGTTTCATAGCAGTAAGTTGAAAAGTTAAACTAAGTACTTTAATAATTTAACATTTAATACCTATCTCCTACTCGAAAAAGAGGTTATACGTAAATTTTAACCTTAGCGTTTTTTGCTGTTGAGGTCTATAACACCGCATTGCACTTTCATCTTTGGAAATAGATCTTTTTTTTAAATGGATGAGTGGACGGGCCATTTGCCGCTCTCACCACTGGAAAAGAAACTATTCAAACAAAAAAATGGAAGACTGTCAGTTTGCTAGTTAACAATATCACCTAAGAAGTAGAAATGATGGCATCGATTCCAGTATGAAATATTATAATAATGATTGGAATAAAAGTATTTCCATAAATATGATTTGCATAAGTATAATAATGATTGCATAAATATAATAATTATATAAATATAATAATTTGCATAAGTATAGTAATGATTGGAATAAAGGTATTTTCAATCATTTGTTACTACTCATTAGTCTTTGTCCCTTATATTCAGATAGTTCTTGAAATTCAAATGCTGTGTTAGGTTTAAAGCTTACGATCGATATACAGTAAAATGAAGCTGTAGAAATTAATACTTAAAAATGACAGAGTAATTAATAAACTCAACGATTAGCGAATATCATTGTTCAGAAATTTCTAAAAATGCATACTGAATTTAATTTCTAAGATAAATTGGATGCAGCTTTTTCAGGCTTATTAGGCAGTAGGAATTCTTTACATTTCTCTCGCAAAATGGTAGTCACATTCCAAATAGCAGCAAAGGATTACTTTTAATAAACTAACTCCTTTTCAACTTGTAAAGGTGATCTTTATAATAAGAACAGGTGTGAAATGAAGATCTTAACTGATTTTCTAACGCCAGGCGCAACATTTTTGTTTAAGCAATTAATAGAAGGAACGATCTTTTTGCATTTGGTATTTCACTTACCTAGTTCAATTAGATTTCCTGCAATATTATTTCTTAACTTTATTTTTTCAATAAAGTTCATGACAACCAACCTAAAATATTTTTTTAAACAGTTCGTAGACATTTTACGTTACTCTAAAGGATGAAGCGATAGAAATTCAAACATTATACCCAATTAAGTTTAAAAAGTTCGAGATACATATTATGAGTGAATATGATGAGTTATAATTTATTTTAGTTATTTACTTATCATATTTAAATGTTTGATTTTATTTTCCATGTTTTCCAGCCTAGATACAAATCAGGTGCTTCCTGAATCGCAAGGGGTGCAAGCCAGAATTTCTTGGAATACGACACAAAGTGGCTTATGCCCTTGCGTCACAGATATTTTCGTCCTTAAATATAGTATTATGATTGTGGCGAGGTGCACGCACTACTACCCTGTACCACTAGTTCATTTAGCCTCCGAATAAGTGAACTCCTGACAAACTGCCAATATTCTGCCACTTTAGTCACTGAGAAACTTGTAAGAATACATATTGTAGGAAGAAAGAAACTGTAAAGATGCAAATTCCTGCAAATAAGCCGGAATAAGTCTTATACTACATACGGAGTAAAGTGTGAATTGTAATGGAAGTTTTCTGAAAATTAACATTTTTTCGTAAAGGCTCCGTTTTTACCTCGTGTAACGTATTTTTAAAATATTAACGCAATTTCGGATTTAGTTCTGATAAGCTATAATATTTTTTCTAATTTCGTAAAGCTGTGAAGTAAGAAATTTTAAGAAGATTGAAATTTTTAGAAATTAACCATTTTCAAAGCATTTTTTTTTTCAGATTAAATCATCTTGGAATGAATTTCTAAAATCGAGATGCAAATACATTGAAAATGCTAAATTAAATAATCGCATAAAAAACGGTGTAGCTTGGATGTAATATTGTTTGGATTCACTGTTTTGGAGGGGGCATTCCAGTTGGAAACAAAGTTCTTAGTAGCGAGGAGAACATAGAAAGTGGGAAATAAAATAATGAAGAAAAGCAGTTTTTACTTTTAGCAGTGTAGATTCTCATCATCAGCTAATGTATGAAAGATTATAGGAGGTAGTGAAAATATCATTGAGATACGTCAGTATACACTGGTGTGCAAAAATTAAGGACGAAATCGCAAAATTAGCATATCAGCTGAACGAAGAGGCAGAGCGGACAGAAAGACCAATTAGGAGATTAAGTAAGGGGATGTACGGTAGCACATGCGCAGATATGCAGGTAGACGTAATGGGGGAGTGTCTGAGTAGTATAAAGCATGTTGTCAGTGTAAGATCAGTATTTCTGGCAAAGAGATTGCACGCCGTATTACAGTTAAAATCACACCGAATTGCTGGCTCAGCGAGAAATGGCGAATAATCAATCTGTTAGACGACATCTGGATGCTTTTACCCGAGGTCGAATCATTGGGAAGTTGGAGGAAGGCCGCAGTGTGACAAGTGTGGCTGCAGAGTTCGGAATTGCTCACAGCATCGTTCCACGACTTTGGAGACAATTTCAAACTACAGGAACAGCTATCCGGGGGTTTAGTAGTGGTCGTCCACGAGGAACCACACCCGCAGATGACCGGTATATTGCCTTACAGGCCAGAAGAAACAGGCGGCAGACAGCGGGAGAAATCGCTAGACACACGACACAGGCGACTGGACGACCGATATCGCGTTTTACCGTGGCCAGAAGACTGCACGGTGGTGGTCTGTTTGCACGACGCCCTGTACGGTGTGTACCTCTAACGCCTGCCCATCGGAGAAGGCGTTCTCTGTGGTGCCGGGAACACCGGAATTGGAGAGACAATGAATGGGGACGAGTACTCTTTACAGATGAGAGCAGATTTAGTCTGAGTTGCGATTCTAGACACATACACATCTGGACAGAGCGGGGAACACGCAATAACCCCTTCAACATCATCAAAAGGGACTGTTTTGGAGGTCGCGGAGTTCTCGTTCGAGCAGACATAATGCTTGGTAGCCGGACCGACCTTCATATCTCCCAAGGAGGTTCGTCACCTGGGACTGCTATTGTAACGAGGTTCTTCTTCCTTACATGCGTCTTTTCACAAGGGCTATGGGTCCTCAGTTCCTCTTCATGGACGACAACGCTCCACCTCATCGCACAGTTACTGTCGAAGAGCTGTTGGAGAGTGAAGATATTGAACACATGGATTGGTCGGCAAGGTCTCTGGATCTAAATCCCGTCAAGCATGTACGGAACTTACTAGGGAGACCCGTCGCAGCACGTAACTTATCGCCAGTAACGATTCCGAAACTGCGATTGGTGCTACAAGAGGAACGAGCAGCAGTGTTTCGACAGCTCATTAACAACCACATATCCAGCATGCACAAATGATGTGAAACCTGCCTAGCAGTCAGGGGAGATCATATCCCCTTCTAAAGACCGGATGTTTCTTGTTGGACACCCATTACAGGGATGTTTCGGCCTTCAGTCGCATTGCGCTCATGCTACTTTTTCAATAAAGCTTCTTTTTATCGCTCTGATTTCTCTTTTAGTAAGTGTTGCTTACATTACTCATGTCCTTACGTATTGGGGATCTTACGGTATTAAATGTGTTGATTTGGAAAGCTTTTGTACAAAGTTATATTGCAAAAACCGTCTCGTCCTTAATTTTTGCACACCAGTGTAGAGGTTCCTGCCTGGTGATTCATTATGCTAAACGGAGTAATCACAAAAGGATTTTTATAATTAATTAATGCTACTGTAATTATGCTAACATTTCTTGTATTTTTCTGCTTCGTGGCTTTCTATATTCCGATTTCTTGTTTTACGGACCATTCATTATGTCATATTTTCGATATCTGTTGTATTAAAAAAAGTATATTACATTTCATTGTTCGGTTTTTGAAACTGGAAACGTTTGATGTATTAATTGGCCCACATATTTCCAAATTTAAATCCTTTAGAAGCGAATAGGCTACTTTGATGAAACGCCTTGTCGCTCTCTGATAAATGTTACCAGTTTGAAAACAATTATCATTATAGCATTATTACTACAGTAGTAAAATAGTACACAGTCCAGTCACATTAATGTGACCATCTGTCAAAAGCCAGAATAACCACCTTTCGCAGAGCGGACTGCTGCGAGACGTGCAGGAAGAGAGTCACATAGGTCCCTGAAGGTGTTCTCTGGGATGTTGAGCCATGCCGACTCTAATGCCGTGGCCAGTTGCGCTAGATTACGCGGTTGAGGATCCATGGCGCGAACAACTCGATCGAGATGGTCCCACAGATGCACGATTGGGTTTAAGTCAGGTGAGTTTGCTGGCCAGGGGAGGACGGTAAACTCATCCTGGTGCTCTTCGAACCACGCACGTACACTGGCAGCTGTATGGCACCTCGCATTGTCCTGCTGGAAGATGCCATCATCCTGAGGAAAAACAATGCGCATGTAGGGGTGAACATGGTCCGCAAGGACAGATGCGTACTTGTATTGATCCATTGTGCCTTCCACAATGATCAGTGAACCTAGAGAATGCCAGGAAAACATTCCCCAGACCATAATGCTCCCGCCTCCAGCTTGGACCGTTCCGGCAATGGTTGCAGGGTGGTTCCTTTCAGAGGTTTCACGCCTTATACGCCAACGTCCATCTGTCCGATGGAGCATAAAACGCGATTCATCCGAAAACGCAACCTGTCGCCACTCAGTGGACGTCCAGCTGCTGTACTGGCGTGCAAATTCTAGCCTTCGCCGTCGATGAACAGCAGTCAGCATAGGTGCACGAACCAGGCGTCTGCTTCGGAGGCCCAGACGCAGCAATGTTCGCTGAATAGTACTTTGGGAGACACTTTTGGTAGCCCCTTGGTTCATTTTGGTGGTCAGTTGCTCAACGGTAGCCCGTCTATCTGCCCGAACGCATCTCCGCAACCGTCGTTCGCCTCTGTCATCTATGGCCCGTGGTGCACCACATTTGCCACGTCGCTGATTTTGGACAGTCCCATTTTGCCATGCACGGTACACTTTTATCACGGCGGCACGCGAACAGTTCACAAACTCAGCCGTTTCGGAAATGCTTCCACCCTTGGCCCGAAAGCCAATGATCATGCCCTTTTGGAAGTCGGATAAATCGCTTCGTTTCTGCATTACGCCAACGATTGAAATGTTTTACGAAGCCCTCACACACCCTTTATATACGCTCAACTGCACTGTGCTGCCACCTGCCTTCTGTGATTGGTTATTTAACTCTGACATGGAAAGTACGTGGTGGTCACATTAATGTGACTGGACTGTGTATTATTATATATTATAGTTTGATATTTTTATTGTATCGTGTTACTGATGTGTTATTATTGTTTAACATATTTTTTTTTATTTCTTTTCATTTTTCATTGCCAGCAGTGTAGCATGTAATTTTAAAATTGAGTTTATATTGTTATTATACACAATGCGTCTAGAAAATTGTTAGAACCAAATTTGTAAAAACCTTAAAGCAGAAGAAAATAATATTCTTACGTCTTAGCCTATAGACTATAAACAGCTTAGCCAAGTCTTAGCCAAGTCTATAGACAGCTTAGTAAGCACATACAGCTGCTCACTTCTTTCAATAGGACTTATCTTTTGTAATACTATTTAAGTCATTTGTTACGGTTTTCTGGCTGTCTTTAAGGCTATTAAAGCAATGACGCTTGAAGTGAGACTTCTATTTAGCAAACAGAAAGCGTCTGCAAGTGTCAATTGTAAGAAGGATTTGAGAATGGTGACTATTTCTTTTGTTGGAAACTGTTTGAAGCGTATGGAACTGTGCGACTTAGCCTTGTTACGCAGCAGAAACCAATTACTCCAATGAGCTCTTTTCGGACTAAAGAGATGAATTCTTTTCAAAAGTCTGTCCGCTATATTTTTACGAATGTTCAAGTTCAAAATTTTTCCAAAAAATTGAAGTTCATGATCCTTCCTTCAGTAATGGTTACCTTTATGCAACCTAGCAGAAGATTGCTGTATTGTCTCCGCATCATAAGCAAAACACAAAATTTTATTTCCAATAACAATTTTTCCAAAAGATTGAAGTTCATGATCCTTCCTTCAGTAATGGTTACCTTTATGCAACCTAGCAGAAGATTGCTGTATTGTCTCCGCATCATAAGCAAAACACAAAATTTTATCTCCAATAACAATTTGTTTGAAAAAAAATTAAAATTAATTCTCGCCTCTCTCTCAAAGTTTTATTGCTATGCTGTGCTCGAATCCATGACAGCAAGTGTTCACTGGATAAAATCAAATGAATAACCGCATTTCTGTCTTTAAGTAAGCGATATTTCAGAAGAAGTAGGAGGAGATATCACAATAATAAATGCGATCGAGTTTCATGATCATAATGTTTGTGAAGTTTGCTAGAATGTATTAAAAAATTAGTCCTATAACTTTGTGGACACTTTCTGTGTTCCGGTAAGCAAAATTTAAGGACAAACTAAGTTTACACCCATAATGCCAAAAAAAAATTATCTAACAATGGAATTTCATACCGTAATAATCTCAATGATCTAGAAACAATATCGGAATAATGTATCAAAAGTACACTGCGACTTGATATAGAAATGGCTGAATAGTACATGATCTGCCTTTAATAGAAATGCATTGTTTTGTGAATTATTACAAAATAAAGAGATCTTTATAAAGGGATGCATTCGGGTTTAAAGTCGGCAAATGACCTGTATCTTCTGTCTGTATTTTGAACGAGGAACCTAAAGTGCCAAGTCTCACTTCAAGCGTTATTGCTTTAATAGCCTTGAAGACAGCCAGAAAACCATAACAAATGCCTTAAATGGTATTACAAAAGATGAGTTAAGTCCTATGAAAGAAGGGAACAGCTGTATGTGCTTGCTAAGCTGTCTATAGACTTGCAAGGATTGCGTATGCAGACTAAGACGTAAAAATATTATTTTATTCTGCTTTCAGCTTTTTACAAATTTTGTTCTAACAATTTTCTAGACGCATTGTGTATAATAACAATATGAACTCAATTTTAAAATTACATGCAATGCTGCTGGCAATGAAAAATGAAAAGAAATAAAAAAACATGTTAAACAACAATAACACATCAGTAACACGACACAATAAAAATGTCAAACTAGGATAGATAATAATACTCTACTATTTTACTACTATAGTAAAAGTACTATAGTAATAATAATAACACTAAAGTTGTACTTATCCTCAATTTAAGACGAGCTTTTGTTACGAAGATACTCTTCCCATAAAGGAATCAGTAGTAATGTAAAGAATTCCTTCTTATGAAAGAACGTCTATTTTAGAGGACAGTGTATCATTTCTTCGCAAAATAAATAAATTTCTTTAAGTCACATCCGGATTTCCTAAATTAAACGGTTCGGCTTACTTTAGATCTTCCTTTATCAACGTTTCCTTTCTGTAACATTTCCCTGTTTCCTTCTTTTATTGTTCTTTCTTTTTGTCGTGATAGTACGTATAAATAAAAATGCAAGCTGCCTAATACTAATAAGCTACTTTTTTTCTCTTTAAGGCTTAAGTTGTATATATATATCCGTCAGCATACACACACACACTCATATACACGTATATATGTGTGTGTATATATAATATGTATGT
>KK115378.1:231139-250914 GCA_000611955.2 Stegodyphus mimosarum | reverse complement strand
ATATATATATATATATTACACACACATTATATATACACATATTATATTATACATATATATATATATATGTGTGTGTATTGAGACATAAAGCATGTTCATATTAGTCTTCACTTATTATCATTTCCTTAATGCGTAATGAATTTATAGAAAGATATCAGACATACACTGGTATTTCGAACTTCCGCGCCAATGTTGTATTTTTAAAAAGATATAAGTTTAAAATTTGAAGCAGCTTATCGAAATCCATGTAAATGGAACACGTACATGTAACAACATTACCATGTAATGGTTATGTTGGAAAACGTGGTCAGCAGGAGCTTGCTTAGTAATAACACTGTAACAGAATTAAATTTCGCGCTGGTTCAAAATTTGATTGTATAGAGTCATTACTTAAATTTCAAGCCCTGCGAATGTTAAAAAATTTTATACATTCTTTTCTCTAAAATACTTTTTTTCTGAAATAGTAACAATTAAAGAGTTTATGCAAACACATTAGATTTAAATATTTTTGCACTTCATATTTCGTGTGGGAGGCTAATAAATATCCCAGAAGACAAACGACGATGGAAAGATTGTACAAAGTACCTGTATATTGTTCGAGGAATTTTGAATATGAAAGTGATATGCGGGAATATGCGGAAGTAATTGCACAAGTTGAGCTTTTATAAAATGTGCTGTAAGCAGAAATTATTAATCCTTTATATGCTTTTATGATACGTAATCCTCATTTGTAACAACGCATGACTAAATATGTGAAAATGTACAAAAACCGAAAATTTTTGCAAATATGTTCGAATTTCCATTAATTTTATTCGTATGGTATAGTTTATATTTTTCTTCACATAGTTATAACATAATGTTGCAGCTTTCTCATTTGTTCAAATACTGGTGTATTTTTAAAATATGTACCATATTACGTTTTATTATTCTAGTATAGGTGTGATGTTAAATCATAATTTTCCCACAACTGTAGATAACGCATTTTACATTTAAAGAATTCTGATGTATTTTAAAGAAGTTTTCTATCACAATTAAATTAATTTCCAAATTTATATTAAAAGTGGAAATTTAATGCATAAAGGAAAATTTTCATCATTATAATTAAAAGGAAGAAACTTTCTACGTAAGAAATTTCACACCAATTACATTCGTAACGGAAATTTTCTTTTTTGAGTCGTAGTATATTTAAGTAACTAAAAGTATTTTAAGGAAATTTTGACTTTGATATTAAAGTAAAGACATGTTAAATTGAATGTATTGAAATCGTTGTTACATTAAAATTTCTCTTTAAATTAAATTTACTTTTTACTACACTTATCGATAAAAGTAGAAAGCTACTGTGGGAACTCCAACGATTTTTATGGCCATTTTAACAAAGTACCTGCTGACAAAAACTTAGCTTTAGAAGCATTATTACATTGAAGTTAGAAGTACGGAATAAAATGTGTTTAGGGTTTCGTAATTGCTTTTTAATTATGAGTTTTAAATATTTAAAAAAAATGGGAGCATTCCTCTCCAAAAATCATTTTACTGGGCTAATATTACATCTAGAAGTTCGATTTATATTTATTCAAGATCATTTTCTCGAATGCGAGGTTGTTATGAGGCTGAAAGAAAATGCTAGAAAACTTCTAAATTTGTCTTTTTCTCCTTTTTCAATTTTTTATTTCTACTTCTTTGAAAAATATTGTAGTAAATGCGAATCAGTAACCGTTCTTAAAAGACACCATTAGATAGAAACTCATCTATTTTAATCACACCGTTGTTTCGTTTTAACGACTCTCTGGAAAAATGGAGTTCATTCAGTCCCTTAAGATTTCAGCTGCCACTCAAATAGGTTTTCAGGAAAGTAATAATACGTATTCCCTTTATGAGAAGAGGCCACTGGTTTGGATGATATAAGATTAATTTAAACGAATTTCCGTGGGTAATGTAAACTTAAATCACATGAGTCTTGGATAATGGTCTGATTGAATAAAAAAATCTTTTATCTTAAGCATTGACTCAAGAGCAGTGTTTCATCTTTCTAGAAGAACCATGACTGAATGTTTAGATTTTGAGCATAATATTTGGTCAAATTAAAACTGTTTGATTTTCATTTCTCAGTTTGATGAAATCAAATATCAAATCAGCTTTTTCACACATTGTTATAAGTAACAACAAATCTCGAAGTGCTATACAAACATGATATAAATATGCAATTAATTTTGTATTACATAAAGATCACCTTTCTCTTCGTGAATAGGAATCTAATAAAGGTAAGTATAACACAATGCTTAAAATTTGAAACCTGTTAGCCGTAAAGCCTGTATATTGTGATATATCCAACAATCGATTCGAAACTAAGTTTTAATAATTTCTTCAAAATAAATTTGTCTTGTAGTCTTTGCTATCAAAAAAGACAAATTAATTTTAATTAAAAACTAAAATAAATTAGCTTGAAAATGACAAATGCTGAAAATTGCACTTCAATTACTTTATAATTTTTTATGTTAATTTATATTTTAGTACCATTTTGGATATGATTTTAGTAGAAATTGCTTTTCACAAACCACAAAATTTATAAAAAACATACAACTTGCCTTTTTCAATATTGGTACATTATATCCTTTCATATTTTTAATATCAACAGGACTGTTTATTCATTATTCGTATTTCACAAATTAATCAAATTAATATAACTTTGTCGAAAAAAGAGTAAATTAAATAATTTGACTAATGCCTGACTTTTTGAAAACAAACACAAAACCTTCAACACTAAAAAAATATTTTATGCTTTACACAAAGCATGTTATATTTACAGCACAAAATAGTTTATGTTTACCTCAGCACTACGTAAAGCATTTTATACAGTTAACAAAACATAAAACGTTTCGTGTAATGCTGATGTTATAAGGAAAAATAAAATGTCCCATCAATTTGCAACTAAGTATTTTTTTCTTTTCGAAAACCATAAATTTACATAGCTTCCTCAGTGCTCTTAGTCTCCTTTAAAGCGTAGTCTAGTAATGTTTCAGTACTTACGGTAACCTAACAGACTTATATCTATAGCCATAATAATTTAAAATGGTTGATGTAATTTCCATTTCCTTATGGCAACAGACTTAATGCAATATAGGCTAGACGCTAATGCCGTCTTATCTGTTTGGATAGAATTAATTCCAGGAAGATGTTTCAGTAATACTTTCCAGAAAATTTCGTATCTGGAGGACATATTTCATTGATCTATACTGATCATCTGAGTAAAGCCTGCATTTTATTTTTTAACACTGAGATGCTGCCATTGCTTTGGTTAAGAATATCTGGTACTGTAGTTTGGAAGTTTAACATAATAGTTAAATTTTTTCCAAGT
Source organism: Stegodyphus mimosarum (assembly GCA_000611955.2). NCBI lineage: Eukaryota > Metazoa > Arthropoda > Arachnida > Araneae > Eresidae > Stegodyphus > Stegodyphus mimosarum. The sequence continues at coordinate 247,562 of KK115378.1, read as the reverse complement.
TTTCCGTTTGAATTTGTTTTTAGTTTTCGTCATTTATTTTATTTTATTTATGCTTCTGTTATAAGGATTTACTGCGAATTATGGCATAATACCGCTATATTTTATTTCATTTTCATTGATAATTAAAACGCTTTGAAAAAGGCTGTCTCGGGTTTTCTAAAGAAACTCCTAACCCTTAGTTCTGAAAAGAAATCATAAGAAATACTTTTAAACGCTTCTAAATTGCACGAATGAAGTACGCAAGTAAACGAAGAGAGACAGTCTCATGTTAAAGCGTTATTTTTGGCCAGTTAAGGGGTCTCACGACCTAATTTTCACGGTAATTTTAAAAAATATCGATTTTTTGAAAATAATATATGTTTTAATTTGAACATTTACGCACGCTTTGAAAAAGCCCGTGTTAAAATATTCCGCATAATTTAGGCAAATATCATTAAAACGTAAAGGTCACTGACACGATAATCCTCCGTGAAGTATATAAACAAACATTTAAAGAGACACCTCGTTTGTTCACAGCAGTCCCAACTATTATATAACTGAGTGCTACTGTATTCTAGCCTGCAGGTTTATTTCTCTTTCGTCAGTGGCAAATGAAGCATTTGCCAAATTGTCAAATAAGTCACTTCGGTTCTTCTGGAAAATTGGAAGTCGATGGAACGATAAAAAGTTTTCTCAGATCACAAGCTGAAAGAGATGCCAAATGTATTAATTATATTGTTGACGGTGATTCTATAACATTGACTGCTATACATGATAGCAAACCATGTGACAGAACTGTTTCAAAACTTGAATGAGTTGGTCGTGTACAAAAGAAAATGGTAATCGGTTAAGAAAGCTAAAACAAAACAATAGATTTAAAAATCTGGAGAACGGTAAAACTTTATCAGCTAAAGGATCACTAACAGACACCGTGATAAATAAGCTAACTGAGTATTTTGGAAATGCAATTCCCTGAAATGTTTCGTCAGTTGATGAAATGCGTACAAGTATATGGGCGGTTTTATTTTCATACAAGGTCATCTGATACTCAGCCGTTACATACATTTTGTTCTGATGGTACAGAATCAAGGTGTAAATATCAACAGGCACTTTCAAATGGCTCGGTAGGTAAATTTCGTCATAAAGCGACTTTGCCATTTTATGTCATGGGTGTGATAAAACCAGTTTTTGAAGCTTTATGAAGTCCATATCTTTTGAAACGATGGCTTAGTAGTTTTATCCAGAATCCGAACGAAACTTGTAATTTCCTCATATGGCAGATAGGTCCAAAGACTTCTGGGAAACGAACTGCAGAAATTGCAGCATACGAAGCGGTAATTTTATTTAATATGGGTAAAAAGGTCATGAGGCAAATGGGTATATATAAATCATGATAATCTCAACTTAACAGTGATATGAAACGTGTAAATACTTGTAAGGTTTATCCTAAGTTTATTAACAGTTACTTTAAGTTATGATTCTTTCCCCTTTATTCTAATTTCAGCTTACAATTTCCTGCCAGATTATAATTTCAGAAATGCAGTGAGTACTATTTAAGTCGAAGCTTCACCGAATTCTACAGAGAGAGTCTGATTTTCCTGACTAGCGCGTTTGCCATTTGGCTACATTCTCTCTTAGCTACTATGCTCGGCTATACTTTAGGCCGTTGCTTGGCTTTGCCGATTTAATTTAATACGTAGGCACCAACTACTTAGAATTCTGATAGCTTCGGTTATATCTTTCAGATAGCTCTAGTTAAGCTTAGTTTAGTTTAAATTCATAATTATTTAAGTTCAAGCCCAAGTGGATGCTTTGTGTATACTCCAAGTTAGGAGTTGATTTTATTTATGAGAAATAAAGGGTAGTTCACCCTTTTTAAGTCTTACGTGTTTATTCGCGCACTTAATCGATTATTCGCTTGTTAGTGTTCGTGGGGTTCTAAGCTAGAACATTGGAATTAAATAAGTAAAACCCCACATTTAGCGCCCGATCTTGTTCTTAACGAACCATGCCGCTAGGTACTGAAGATTTCTCGTTGACCCTTCCCACCTTTCAGTTCTCTCAGCCACAACCAAGCCCCATGGAGGGATTTGGATTTATCATGGAAAAGATAAGAGCGGCAATGAAACCAACAGTAACATTTGATGTAAGAGGATCCGTAATGACCTTGCTGGAGCAGATGGATCTGCACTTCACGTTATACTCTGTGAACAAGCCGCAAGGAATTGCCTTCGCTACGTCGAACTTAAAAGGTCAAACTCTCAGCTGGTACAAGAATATTGGCAAGAGTTTGTTGGGGGATCCAGGATCCGAAACGCACACGTGGGAAAATTTTAAAAATTCGCTATTTAAAAGCATTCCCAGTTGCAAGAGACCGCGCAAGACTGGAATCCGAATTATTTAGTAAATATCAAACTAACTTCGACGAATTAACAGATTTCGTCGTAAGGAAGATGCATATTGTCAAATTATTATATGGGCAAAGCCCCGACAATTAAGTCATCGAAATAATTTTGCCGCGGTTGCTTCCATCAATCCAGACTTTCTTGAAGTTAGAAATCCGCAGACGCTGGAAAGCTTATTCGAACTAGTTGTCAAATTTCAGAGTAGGCGAACGGCCGAAAACGCGCGTACGAACAATTTTAGGCTGTATTCAAGGTTTCACGCCCAGACGAAACCTCAAGGTGAGCAGAATTTGCAAGGGCATTACCTATTGGCAAGAGGGGAAGGTAGCAAAGCCGGATAAGAGGAAAGCCGGTCAGACCAAAGCGTAGGGAAATAAAAAGCAGTTGGACTAAGGAGTTGAAAAGAAATTTAAACTACTCACGGTGATCAAAAGGAGGGTAAAGTCACCGTGTGAGAAGGTAAATTCCTCTGAAATCAAAGTGAATACGGTAGTCGTACAAAATTTGGCCTTGTCAGAAATCCAAATATGTCTCTACGACCGCCTTACTGTACTGGATACCGGGACTCAATGCAGCTTCCTGTCGTATGATTTTTTTAAAAGCATTTTCATCGTTAAAGACCGTTTAAGCCAGCGGGACAACGCGTGATTGCTGCTAAAGGAGAACAGTGCTTGGGAAAAGTCAGGCTGCAAGTTCAAATAAAAAACAAGGTCCGAAAAATCAAAATTCTTAAATTCCCGGAAGGGGATTATAATTTCGAAATATCATCAGCCACATCAGACTACGCAGTTGGCGCAGTTCTTTCTCAAAATAGGCAACCGATAGCATTTTTTAGCAAGACGCTTAATCGAACTAAGCGAAATTGTACTGCAACTGAGCGGAAAACTCTCGCAGTCCTACTATCGGTGCAAAAATTTCGGGTGTTCTTTGGGAATGCTACAATAACTGTGTATTCAGATCACGAGGCAGTTGATCGCCTATACTCCGGAAAAAGCCTTTCCCCTCGGATCATACGTTGTACAATAAAATTACAAAAGTTTAACTTCATTACAAAACACACGCTGGGAAAAGAAAATGTAGTTGCAGATGTCCTTTCGAGGATTAAGATCGATGAAGACGGAAATATAACTAAATGTACGATGCTAACTAGGAAAATAATTGAATCCCGGGAAACAATAATCGCCGAGTTAAAAACGTACCCAGAATTTAAAGATATTTATGCTTACCTGGACGATCCCGAAAATTTTGAACATGTAGACTTAAAAGCTATTCGCAATAGGGCGGCCCATTATGAAATTATAGATAAATTGCTCGTTTACACGAAAACAACCAACAATAATCAAGAATTGCGGCCGGTAGTCCCAATGAGTCTACGCTTTAATATTCTAGAGGAGCTCCATGATTCGAAATTAGGAGCCCATCTGGGTGTTAGGAAAACCCTGCAAAGGGTCCGCGAAGCGGTGTATTTTTCGCAGTTGTACAAAGTTGTGACGGCGTATGTCAGGTGATGTCACTTGTGTCAATTAATTAACAACGTTAACTACAACCCGGTCGGGTACTTAAATAGCATGAAAACCACTTTCCCAAATGACTTGGTTGGCATTGATTTGCTTGGCCCCCTACCCTAGAACAAAGATTAATAAAAACAGCTACATGTTAACCATCGTAGATCATTTCTCAAAATGGGTAGAAGTTCTCAAATGAGTAGAAATAATTAAACTTGCTTCAGCAAAAATAGTAGCAGGTTCGTTTCTAAATAAATATATTTTAAAATACGGGGCCCCAGTAAAAGTAATGTCAGATAATGGTAGGCAATTCGCAAGTAATATATTTGAAAGCCTGTGCCCAGGTCTTGGCATACGCCATCTAAAAATGGTACCTATAGACCGCAATCAAATATTGCGAAACGCGTAAATAAAAATATAGTTAAAATTATTCGGGGATAGGTTAAGAATTATCACGAACGTTGGGATAGCTGCGTCAATGAATTAGGCTTTGCCTTGAGAGAAGCAAAGCATAGCACTACAAAGAAACCCCCGCAGAATTATTCCTAGGAAGAAAACTTTTAACGTCTCTGGATAAGCTATTTTTCGTTGAACAAAGACAGGAAGAGTTTAAATTGAAAGATATTCAGAAAATTATTAATGAGGCCATCAAAAATTCAGATGCGGCGAGGAAGAAACAACAGTTATACTACAATAGAAAGAGACGTGATGTAGAATATACCATAGGCCAGGAAGTGTTAAAATTAAAGCACTCCTTGTCATCTGCACCCGAAAATAGGGTAACCAAATTTGAGCCTAGGTTTGATGGCCCTTTTATCACAGAGAAGATAAAATTTTCAACTGTTTACTTAAAAGCAGAAAACGGACAACAATCTATCGCGAACATCGATCAAATTAAATCCTATTATAGTCGTACGGATTTTATAATTTTATAAGATTTATTGTAGGCTTCTGAAACAGCACCAAGAATATTAATTTCACCGTCACCAAACAAGGATCCCCAGCAACGAAACGAAAGGCGGCTAACACTAAAGAAGCCATAGCGAAACGGAGGCAACTTCACCTAGATCCAAGCTCCGCCAAAACGCGGAGTGCTAAACAGATAGAAGTTCCCCTTCAACAAAATCCAGCGCCTATGGGACAGCGAAAAAAACTCTTGAAAGATAAGCAAAGAAAACGGCAAACTACAGAACCCAAACCACAAGATGATGTCAGAAGAATACGCCAGCCGGAAGCAAGTATGAAAAGAAAGCAACCTGACGACGCGAGTCTGTTCCTTTCCAGGAACCCAGAAGAACTAAGAGGTTTTTCAAAGATTCAGAAACAAGGTCGGAGAGGTACAAGACAAAGAGAAAACTTCTGAACTGTTGAGTTCCAAAATCCTCAACAGACAAGGAAAGCTTCCCGTTTCAACGCCCGAGGAATGAAAAGAAAAGAATGTCCAGAACCGAATACCAGCCGCCCGAGACGAGTTCGAAATTTGTCAACTCCAACATTTCAAGAGTTCTGCGCCAAGAGAATGCAGGAATATAGAACCCAAAAAAGATAAGTGAAAATTTTCCTTGTTTTCTAGTTTGCACTGAAAGTTCGATTTATGTCATGTGTTTAAAGTTGCTAAATACTGCTTAAAACAAGAATTTGTATTCGCAAGTTGGCGAAAATTTATTTTGTAAATACCTTTTTTAAGAAGTCTCAAGTTCTGAGAAACTAATTTCTGAATATGTTTAGTCGAAAGACTTCAGTTGTGTTAACTTAAAGATTGTAGCCCAGCTTTGTGAATTTTGTATAGCAGCTATAATGAATGATGTAAACTGGATTTTAAACTATTACGTATTAAAATGCTCTATTGAATTTGAAATATTAATGTTAGCTTTTAAACTATTGTAAAAGTTAAAGTGATACAAATGTAAGTTTTGGTCAAGCATGTCTGCAAATATTTTTGTGTAAAAGATGAATTCAATGAAAGTATAGATTGAATGTGCTTAAAGTTAGGCTCTCCAGGCTTCACTTGAGAATTTTAAAATTTAAGCTCTATTTTAGGACATTATGTCAAGTTTTGTGTTTAAGGAGTTTTCTAAGGTCTGGAAAGTCGAGTTTATAACAAATCGCAGCGATAGGATAGTGGTAGATTGTCGTCGCGGAATTACAACATAAAAACCTCGCCTCACTCAGAACAATTTCTAGAGAGCATGGGGGGAAGAACAAATAAAGTTTCGTGTGAATGAAAATGTTTGAGGGCCAAACTGATTGCAAGAAAAAGTGATTATAAAACTTCGAAACTGTTATAAATAGACCTAATACTTTTTCCTTCCGGAGGACTGGAAGGTGAAGACTGACGTCTGATTAAAAGAAAAGATGAAGTAGATGAATGCAGAAGCCATTCAAATCGCGAATCTATATTTTTCTTAGTTTTAATCTAGCTTTAGATATTTGTGTAAAGTTGGCTTTAAACAGGAAACGTTTTAATGATGAAGTTCATTCAAGAAAGAATTTCTAGAAGTTTAATAAAATTTTGATATTAAAGACTTCTTGTCTAGAATTTAAACTCTTAAACAAGGTCGTTTAAGACCATATTCATCGAGTAGTTAAATTCTGGTGGGGAAAGAATAGAATTTAAACTCTTAAACAAGGTCGTTTAAGACCTTATTCTTCGAGTAGTTAAATTCTGGTGGGAAAAGGTGTAAGGTTTATCCTAAGTTTATTAACAGTTATTTTAAGTTTTGTAACTTTCCTATCTTATTCTAATTTCAGCTTACAATTTCCTGCCAGAATGTAAATTCAGAAGCGCAGTTAATCCAAATGAGAAAGAGTTAGTCGGTGAAGTAGTGACTTCACCGACTTCGAGAGAGAGAGTCTGATTCCCTGACTAGCGCCGCGTTTGCCTTTTGGCTACGTCTCCCTGAGCTATTGCTACGCTCGGCTATACCTTAAGCCCTTGCTTGGCTTCGTCGATTTAATTAATACTTAGGAGCCAACTAGTTCGATCTCTGATAGCTTCGGCTTTACCTTTCAAATAGCTTAGTTAAGCTAGTTTTAGTTTAAATTATTATTATTTTAAGTTCAAGCTCGAGTGGCTGCTTTTTGGAGTAAGTTCCAAGTAGGAACTGACTGTAAATATACTGAGAAATAAAGGGTTTTAAACCCTCCTTAAGTCTTACGTGTTCTGTTCGCACTCTTAAGCGATTATTCGCTTGTTAGTGTTCGTGGGGTTCTAAGTTAGAACTTTAGGATTACAGAGTAAAATCCCACATCTTACATCTTACATTTTTTAGTTTAAGCCCAAGTGGAGGCTTTGTTGTACGCCCTGAGAAAGGGGTCATCTGTGAATCTTTATTTTGAGCAATAAAGAGTAATTAACCCTTCTTGAGTTTACGTTTCTGTTCTTGGACTTAAGCGATTATTCGCTTAGTAGTTCACTAGGTTCCTCAACACTGAGTTAAGAGATAAAAGTGAGGATCCCTACTATCTGATAATATACAGTTAAAACAAAGTTAGGTTAATTTTAATCATACAGGAGGTCTATTGTGCATGGCAGTGAGTACACAGCCTATTATTACCTATTTGCCCCACTAGTGGCTGAGGGGTTCAAACCTTTGAATACAAGTAGTTCGACCAAGGCTCGAAGGAGTTGCATGGTTTTCTTTTCGTGGATTTTGACGTGAATACGAAACAAATTCCCTCAATAGGTCCTTCAAAGAGTTCCCTTAACTATCTTGTGCTTTGCTGTAAATATTATTAGACATTTCGGACGCAGAAACAGAAAAATTCACACTTGTTCTTGCCAGTATTTAAACTACAGATCCGTTTGCAAAGTGAATGTGCTAACCGTTTACACCATGTATAAGCGGATCTAATAACTCCTTACAACAACCGATATGAGCGCACATGCTCAATGTGTTATGCAAGACGTGTTTAATGAAAAAGCAGGAACACACGAATTTTAATTCTTTAAATAATTTTTTTTAATATGGTAAAATAATACCACTATTTTTAATTACTTTTCCGGTGTAAAATCCTTTGCGAAAGGAGGAAGCATATATAATATAAGCAGTTCTTATATGTGTACTTTCGTTCTTGTACTTTCGGTCACTGTATTTTCGCTTTCTTATATATGTAAGAAATTGAAAATATTTAAAATAGCAGTGAAGTGATAATAAAAAGGGATAAGATGATGGCTTTAAATACCATTACTAATACATTCCGTTTTCTGTTTTTGTGTATTTAAATAAAAGAAATTATTTTCTTAATGGGATTTATTGTAAAATAAATTGCTTGACCCAAACAGTTTTAATGTGCATGTGAGATAATAAAGATTGCAGATTTTTATACAGCCTCCTCGTGCGATTAAGCTGTGTAATGCCATCCCACATACCTCTCTTCCTTTTTACCTCAATGCCCTTCACTTAGTTTTTCCCTGAAAATAATCAAGATTTTCTATCGTAAAACGCAACAGCATGTTTTGCTATGTTTTGTTAAACAGACTTTTGCGCCATTTTGGTAAAATATAATTACAATCGTCAAAATGTGTAGCAGGAACAATATTCCAAAAAGACCGTTGTGAGGGAGCTGTAAACCACGTCGCTTTTATCTGCTGTGATTGGTCTGAAGTTCCTTGATACCTTGTCCCCTCTCAATGCAGTCAAATGGACCTGACCATTTGCTGAACGATGACCGCAGCATAGCTTTCCGCGTAAAGTTGGAAACCGGAGAAGATGCTGGTTATTGTAAGCTTTTATTTAGCTCACTCCTTGGTGTTTATCGCTATTGTCATCGATTTCTAATAACTATTATTAATAACTATTATTAAAAACCGATGAAAAACTTGTATAATTTCTATTAAGCTGTAGAGTTCAAATTTTGTGCATACACAGTTTGTAGACGATAATATAATGTGAAGAAGCATTTCTTAAAATTTGATTAAAAATATTTCATATTTAAAGTTATCAGGACTTAGCATTCTGTGTGTATTCTTTGAGAACATGGTAAATTCTGTAAAGGGTTCTTATCCTTACGTTCTAAGTCCTGAACTGGAACAGGGAGCGGAAGGTACGCTATGTTCTGATGTAACTGCTGGGCTGGAGAATAACTGCACATGAAGGGATTTGAAATCCTCTTTTATTAATTCACTATTAATAACAAACCTCCCAATTCGGGAGAGATACAGAACGTAACAGACCAAACTTTGGTCGAACTTAACAATCAAATAAATTTAAATAAATTAAAATATAACTTAAATTAAACTTTGCTTCGCAGAGCAATTCGCGGAGATTGGCCTCTACCGAAAAGGGTGCGTAGCAAGGTATACTAAATACTACCGCACTTTAATTTATTTTACAAAGCAATCACGTAGTAAGCACTATGGCTTATAAATTTAAACTGCTAGCTGGTCAGGCGAACGTTGAGCAGCGTGACCGTGATCTGAGGCAAAGCTCTCACACACCGAGAGGTTTCTACCTCTGGCTTAAATAGTGCTTGGCTGAACTTCAAAAATTAGCATAAGCTAAAAACGCGCGCTTCTTCTGACAGGAAGTTGAAGCAGAGAGGAGATAGAAAAGATTTAAATTAAAATAAACTTGGTTAGTTTAACTAAAACCTTACAAACTTCCCGCCAGAATTGCGATAGTTAAACTACTTTGGTCCAAACGGACCATGTTGAAAACTAGCAATTCTAAATAGTCGAAAATTTCACTGTTCTAAACTTAGGCCAACTCTTACAAGGCAATATATGTTTGTGTAAAATACAGACGAAATTTTCTGGAACAACAATCTTCAACATTTTTTTTTTCAAGTCTTATTCTTCAAACAGTCTTACTCCTTCCAGCAAAATCTGGAAGGAAAACAACTTTAGTATGACATAATAACAGAATAATTCTAAGTGGTACAAATCCTTATTTTTTTTTTTTTGTGTAATTTTGCACACACACATTATCATTCAAGCACAATTAAATTCTTCCCCCGTATGCTCTCTCACCGGTGTTGGATGTAAAGCAAACCGCCATTGCGGGTTTTTATGTGTTCGGGGGTGTTCAACTCTTCCACCTACAATCGACTAACATTAGTTAGAACTTGACATACGAGACCTGAAAAAAACGCCCTATAACCAGCTAATCCTAAGGTTCTCACTAGCTTTATGTCTAACACTTTAAGTGTATTTGGTGGAGAGCCTAATTAACACTTGCATTCTAAAATAGTCAATCTTTAACTTTTCATGCATACAAATTCGCAGTTTGCACACAACATTCACATTAATATTGCACTTAACGTGCATTGCTAGCATAATATTATTTGTTACATTTCATAACACATTAACAATTTCATAGCAATCCTGAAATGCAAATAGAGGTTAAATTTCTAAGCTTACAGAAATATAGGTTAAATTTCTAAGCTTACAGCAAGTGCTTCCTATTCCTTTCTCAAGGTACTTTCTTGAAATATCAAATTACATTGAATTAATAGTCTACAGACTAAATCGTGTTTTTCAATTTTCCGAATTTTCATTCTAGACATTTTACAAGTCTTTAGACAAAGCGTCATACAAAATCATTTAGTTAACATATTCTTTTCAGCAATTCATTGCTTTTACAGAATTAATCTATTTACAAAACATTAAGTGATTTTAAATCTTTGAAAATTACAATTTCTTTTAACAAAACATTTTACTTTCCATATGAGGACTTATCGCTCACTTGGCGTAAAAGTCAACCTCGCTTGAGGTAAAATCAGCCCTGCAACTTGCAGTATACTCAAAAATTAACTAAACTTTTGAATACGAAATTGTACTTATCTTATTATGATCGTCCATCCTTTTCTTGGCCCAATCTTTAAAACTTGAGTAAGTTGTGGCCTGGTTCAGTTTCCTCGTTTTTCGTTGTTCTTTCGGAGCCTGCTCGTCTCTTTTTCTTTTGAAATTCCGTCGTTGTATCCTCGGCAATTTCCTTTGTAGAGGAGGTTGCTCCGCTGGACGTTTGGTGGACTGGGCCCTTCTCTCCTGGGCCCTTGCTCGTTGCTTGTCCTGGTTCCTGCTGTATTCGGGAAGTTGATTCTCAGGCTGCAATCGACGTTTCTTGCTTCTCAGGCACCTGTCCGATGATTCCACAGTTCTTTTGGATACATTGGGCTTCCCTTGCCCATTCTGCTTTCTTCTCTTGGTGCGCTCGTAATTCCGTTCGTAGATTTGTTCACCTGCATCGTGAGACTTTCTTTTGAAACCACCTTTTTGGTTCTTATTTCTTTGTTGGGGGGGAGCTTTCTTCTTCTGACATTTCGATGCCGTTGTAGCTGGTTCCTGCTGTTTTTGCTGACGTATATCTTCCTGGCTAGTCGATTGCCTCGGATCCTGAAACGAATCTTTAAATACAGCCATTTTGCTGCGATTATAGAACGGTTTTATTTGGTCCACATTCGCTTTGAGCGTTTGACCATCATTTCTTTTTAATATAACCACTGCCCCCGTAATTTGTTCAATTGTGAACGGGCCTTCAAAACGCGGAAAAAATTTCCCCACCTTTTCCTCTGGGGCATTTGACAAGTTGTGTTTAATCTTCAACACTTCATCTCCCACATTGTACTTGACCTCTCTTCTTTTTAGGTCATAGTACAATTTCTGTTTTCTTTGGGCCATTTCTATATTTTCCGTCGCTTCCCGTATTAACTTTTGTATATCACTCATTTTAAATTCTTCTGCCCTTTCCTGTACAAAGAACAGTTTATCTAGGGGGGTCAAGATCTTTCTTCCTAAGAAGAGTTCAGCGGGTGTTTTTTGTGTAGTATCGTGTTTGGCGGTCCTAAGTGCAAATGCAAATTCATTTATATGGCTATCCCAGGTAGAGTGATAGTTTTTCACATAACTACGAATTATTTTCACTACATTTCTATTCACCCGTTCCGCTATGTTTGACTGCGGACGATACGGGACCATCTTTAGATGACGTATGCCCAGTTTTGCACACATTTCCTCAAACATTTTACTAACAAACTGAGGACCATTGTCTGAAATAACTTTTAGGGGCGCCCCGTATTTTAAAATATACTTATTTAGAATTGAATCTACTACAATTTTTGCAGACGCGCGTTTTAACGGAATTAACTCTAACCATTTGCTAAAATGATCCACTATAACTAAAAGATATCGGCTTTTATTAACTTTACTTCGAGGGTAAGGTCCAAGTAAATCGATGCCTATTATTTGATTTGGGAATTCTGATTTAATACTATTTAGGAACCCGGCCGGGCGGAAATTAACATAATTATTTAATTGACATGTTGGGCACGACTGGACATACGCCCTAGTAAACTTTTGCAGTTCTGGAAAGAAAACTGCCTCGCGAACTCTCTGAACAGTTTTTCTTATACCTAAATGAGCCGAAATGGCACAATCATGCAACTCTTCTAATACATTCAACCTCATGCTAGCTGGGATAACCGGTCTATATTCATGATTCTCATTAGTAGCTTTCGTATAGAATAACAGTCCGTCAATTAATTCGTAATTTTCGGCCCTATTTCTTATCGGCACAATATCCGGATGATTGAAATTCTCAGGGTCGGCCAAATAATTGTATATATTTTTGAACTCCGGATCTTTTTTGAGTTCGGCTATTACTGTTTCACGAGAATCTAATACTTTGGATGTTAACATGGCTATCTTAATTACACTTCCATTTTCATCTAAGTTAATTCTGCTTAAAGCATCTGCCACAACATTTTCCTTTCCCGGCGTATGTTTAATTATTAGGTTATATTCCTGTAATTTGAGAGCCCACCTTATTAATCTGGGTGATAAATTTTTTCCAGAATAGAGTCTAGTGACCGCCGCGTGGTCGGTATATACAGTTACTGGAGAACTTCCAAAGAACACACGAAATTTCTGTACTGATGCTAACACTGCGAGAGTTTCTCTCTCTGTTGCGGAATAGTTTCTTTGGGTTTCATTTAATGTTCGGCTGAAAAAAGCCACGGGCTGACCATTTTGGGAAAGCACTGCACCAATCGCGAAATCTGAAGCGTCCGCTGAAATCTCTAATCCTTTATCCCCTTCTGGAAATTTTAAGACGGGAGCTTGAGTCAATGCGTCTTTCAATTTTTGAAACGCCAAGTTGGCTTCTGCTGACCACGAAAACCTAGCTTTTTTTCTTTTCAACTTTAGCAGTGGCTCAGCTATTTTTGCAAAGTCTTTAATGAAAGCCCGGTAATATGAACACATCCCGAGAAACGACGATAATTTCTTCGCTGTTTTAGGAACAGGATAATTTCTAATGGCTACTATTTTTGACTGATCCGTTTCGATTCCCTTTTGGGAAATTTTAAATCCTAAATAACGTAACTCTTTTGCGGCAAATTTACATTTAGACGCATTTATCTTTAAACCAGCTTCGTTTAACAATGAAAATACTTTTCTTAAATCTTGTAAGTGTTGTTCTAGAGTACTACTCGTAATTATAATATCGTCTAAATATATGAAAGTGCTTTTACCAAGGACTGGTCTTAAGACGATGTCCATACATCTTTGGAACGTTGCCGGCGCGCCGGATAATCCGAACGGCATTCTAAGAAATGCGTACGTACCAGATTTCGTTATGAACGCGGTTTTGTGTACGTCCTCGGGTTTTACCCCAATCTGAAAATAGCCACTCGTGAGATCTAATGTAGTCATGTATTTTGTAGACGAAATATTTCGAATAATTTCTTCAATTATCGGCAACGGATATACAGGATATTTTGTAACTGAATTTAACTTGCGATAATCTATAGCAAAACGCCACCGCTTCGGGTGCGTAATCGGGTAATCATTATTTTTCTTACACAGGACAACGGGGCTAGCATAACTGCTAGAAATTGGCGTGATGATTTTATTCTTTAACATCTCTTTAATATGATGTTCAATTATTTCTTCTTTTGTCCTATCATATCTATATGGCTTTTGCCTAACTGGCTGAGCGTCCCCCGTGTCAATGTCGTGGTTCACCACCTGCGTAAAGCCTGGTACATCACTAAATAAATTCGCAAAGTGACTTACCAGACCTTGGATTTTCTCTTTTTCCTCTGCTTGTAAATGTTCCAAGTCCAGCTGCGGGGGCTTATCATTCTTCGCTTCAATTGGCTTCATATTTAATGTTAGTTCTCCCCCCTTGAAATCAATTTTTGCTTCTGCCAAACTAAAAAAGTCCACACCTAGAATAATACAAGTCTGCAGGTTACGCACAATATAAAACAGGATTCTTACCTGTTCGTTGTTGATACGCACGAACAATGGTACTTTTCCTAAACAGCTACATTTTTCTCCTTGGGCCGCTATGACATCCGTGTCTCTTGCACTAAAAATTCTGTAACGTCGAAAGTGCTTCTTAAAGAATCTTTCCGATACGAAGCTGCTTTGGGCTCCTGTATCCAAGAGGGCTGTCGCCGGTATGTTGTTGATTAGAACTTCAATCTTCGGCAAACTCAAATTCTTAACGACCACGGTGTTTAAATTGATTTTGGAAGGGTTTTGCGCTGCTTCGGACTTCTTCACCTTCCTCGAAGAAATCCCTCTTAGTTTAAATTCTTTTTCTTCTGGTTGCCCTCGGAATCTTTGCTTGTTCTTCTATTAAATTCCCTTCGTTCGCCGCTCGCTTTAGGAGACACATCTTTCTTCGGCCATTGCTTCGCCTTATTCCCGTAACTTTGATTTTGCTTTTGCTGCGGTCTTGGCGAACTCCACTGACTTCTTCGCTCAAATTGGCGTCGTCGTTCGTTGTCGGCTGTTCTTCGGCTTTCAAATTGTACCGCGAGCTCAAATAATCTGTCTAATGTTGTTGGATTTCTTAGTTCGATGAAATCTTGAACTTGGGGCAGTAGCCTAGGAAGTATAACTTGAATAATTTCAGGATCCGGGCGACTTCCATACAAAAGCTTGAAAACTTGAATTTTCCTCAAAATAAAATTAGACAAATCTTCTATTCTTTCTTGGTATCGGCTAAACAGTTCAGCTTCCAATCTGGCTCGATCTCGCACCACGGGAAATGCTTTCACTAGAGAATTCTTGAAATTTTCATACGTGTATGTGGGGCTTCCTGGTTCCCCCAAGAGATTCTTTCCGATGCACTTGAACCAACTTAGCGCTTGGCCCTTCAAAGCGCTGGTAGCAAGAGCGACTTTCTGAAATTCGTGGACTGGATATAGCATGAAGTGGGAGTCTAGCTTTTCCAGGAAATTGATTACGGCTGTCTTGCCGTCAAAACTTGCCGCTGGCTTCATGGCTGCTCGCATGGTTTGTACGATGTAGCCGAATCCTTCTATGCCAGGAGGTGCTATCTCAGGATTCTGGACAGGTACAGCAGGTGTCTCAGGTTCGTCTTCTTGTTGTTGAGGCCATCCTCTTCTTTTTGTGCGGGCGCCACTATCAGGACTTAGCATTCTGTGTGTATTCTTTGAGAACATGGTAAATTCTGTAAAGGGTTCTTATCCTTACGTTCTAAGTCCTGAACTGGAACAGGGAGCGGAAGGTACGCTATGTTCTGATGTAACTGCTGGGCTGGAGAATAACTGCACGTGAAGGGATTTGAAATCCTCTTTTATTCAATCACTATTAAATACAAACCTCCCAATTCGGGAGAGATACAGAACGTAACAGACCACACTTTGGTCGAACTTAACAATCAAATAAATTTAAATAAATTAAAATAGAACTTAAATTAGAACTTTGCTTCGCAGAGCAATTCGCGGAAGTTGGCCTCTACCGAAAAGGGTGCGTAGCAAGGTATACTAAATACTACCGCACTTTAATTTATTTTACAATGAAATCACGTAGTAAGCACTATGGCTTATAAATTTAAACTGCTAGCTGGTCAGGCGAACGTTGAACAGCGTGACCGTGATCTGAGGCAAAGCTCTCACACACCGAGAGGTTTCCACCTCTGGCTTAAATAGTGCTTGGCTGAACTTCAAAAAATTAGCATAAGCTAAAAACGCGCGCTTCTTCTGACAGGAAGTTGAAGCAGAGAGGAGATAGAAAAGATTTAAATTAAAATAAACTTGGTTAGTTTAACTAAAACCTTACAAAGTTAAAACGATTTTTAGCTCATAACTTCGTTTTACGAGCAAATTAAAAATCTTTAAAGTTAACTGTTTGCAACATCGGATTGAGCTACAAAAAATTCTTTTAATGAAATCTTATGCAGTTTTTACGTCATTTCTGATTTTTGGCGTATTTTCGGAAATCAAATAGTCACTTTCGACTATTTGACGTTGACATCCATGATTTTAAAATTTCAGCATTTAAATATACATCAGTTAAAAAATATTTTGAAATTTTAACAGATTATAAAACAAACATTTAGCCTTCTTTTAAAATAAGAATGAAAAAATATTAATTGGACTATTTTCTACGTTTGTAAAAATATAATATGTTACAGTATGAAGCAGAAGGTGCAGTGTACATTCTCCAGTTCCAAGATTATGATGTAATTTCATCAAAGTGTTTTTGTTCCTATATAGATTTCTCTAAACTTGATTTTATTTTATTTACAAATTAATTTGGCTCACCTTCTTGGACAG